>PVJS01025423.1:9733-27963 GCA_004027185.1 Glis glis
CTCTCTCTCTACCTAGTGAGGCCCTCCGCAAATTCATGAGACCCGGTTTCAAAATAAAGTATAAAAAAATAGGGCCGGGGGTGTAGCATGGAGGTAGAACGCCCCTGGGTTCAATTCCCGGTACCGCAAAAAAAAAAAAAAGAGTAAGAAAAAAGAGGATTGGGTTAAAAGTAAGACAATAGACAATATGGAATAGTATATTATTATCAAAAATATGTGATTTTTCCCCCAAATGACATACTTATGTAAAAGACTTTTTTGGTTAATTCAGGGTAGAAATACATATATATATTTTATTTTTTCAATATACTATTTTCTAGATCCTTCCATGGCCACTACTTGATAAGATTTTAGAAGGGAAAAATTCACAGTCCTCATGCAAATATAAAATGAACATCTGTCAGAATTTTTATTAACAGTTGTCCCCTCTTATGCACAGGGATATGTTCCAAGAACCCCAGTGGATGCCTAAAACTACAAATAGTGCTGAATCCTACATATACTATGTTTTCCTATTCATGCATACCTATGATAATGTTTAATTTATAAATTAGGCACAATGAGAGATTAACAATAATAACCAATAATAAAATGGAACAATTATACTCTAAAGTTATTTAAATCTTATTAATCATTTAAATCTTATTAATACCAAGAAACCAGTAAGATGCTACAACCAATCAAAGGAAATTTAAAAGAACCAAAAATATTTAGGTAAGTAAAAAATGCTAAAATGAATTTAGGAATAGATGTGAAATGTCCTCCACAGGGTAACAATCAATTGTATTTTAGGAGACAAAATTAATCTATATCTCTATGGGCAAAAATCATTTGTATTATCAGTTTTCTACAATTTATAGAGTGATAAAATATCTCAAAGTAACTGAAAGGTTAAGATAACTAGGAAGGATGCACTTAACAGGATATCCAGTAACCATTTTTGTCCATTTTAAAGCCTTTCATAATTTTTTCATAAAATATTCTATTCATTTCTCCTCTCTCTTCATTGTACTATCATGCCACAACTTTCATATATAACATACACCAAAAGAAAGAGGTAAAGAGAAATCCTGCCATAGACTTATAGCTCAAAAACATAGTAAGACTGAAAATTACCAAAATTAAGTATTTTAATATGATTTCCTGCAAGTTTCAATTTACATTTTGAAACAGCAGCATGAGAATCTAGTTTCATCAAAATGATACACTATAAAGCTATTCTCATTTTGAATAATCCCAATGATGTTTTAAAACAGACATATTTATAGGAAAGGAAGAGAGAGGAAAGTAATGGAAGAAAAGGGAAAGTTAAATATGTTAGTTACAGACGGTGTATCCATAAAACTCAAGTTGAACTCTGGCTAATATCTGTGGTGGCATAAGACTAATTAATCAAGAGTACTTTGTTTCTGTTTAGCATTATATTAGTAAAGTTATTGTTTTTATTATTTCATTGAATGCCTGACTCCATAATAGTCACTGTAAACCAAACTGCTTAGTTCATTTGATTCTCACTGTTTTCCATTTTATAAATGGGACTATGGTAATAACTCTAATTAAAGCATAAGCTTTTTGTTAATGAAAAGAACAGTTTAACTTGCAAATAGAAGATAATACCGAAAGCACAGATCATTCATTTGCCACATATTATATATATATATACACACACACACACACACACACACACACACACACACACATATATATATAGAAAGAGAGATTTATGTATATTTTTTAATTTCCTGGACATGGGAAAGGTAATGTCGAAATCATATCATCAATTCTGAAGTTTCCACTTACTCTTTAAAGAACTCACTTGACGAGTCATTCTTCATTCATCCAGCAATACTGCTGCTAATAAAAAGAACTTTTAAGTTAAACATAAAAGCCAAACTTCAATAATAAGAACCTTTTTATTGTATATTTTCACATCAAAATGACTAATACACCAATTTAAGGAAAAAAAAGATGATTGCATTCCATTGTATAGGACCCACATTAGTTTCTAGCCCAGCAAGTGCTATTCAAGATGAGCCTTCTACACATTACCTTTAAGCATCCTGTCTTGCCTGCCCTCTCGCTGACCTCGCTCCCTCCAACTTGTGGCCAGAAAACTCAAGATAGTAAATACAGAGTTGGGAGATCTAGGGACGTGGGGAAAAGTTTCATGTGAAAATATAGTTATTATTCATTTAGCCATTTGCACTATCAGATATTTTTCTTTTGAAATATAATCTCCTGCTTTCAACAAGAGAGAATATATTATATCATACAATGTATGCACTAGAGAAATTAAAATGACTGCCAAGTGACAGCACCACTTAAAAACCAAATTGTTTTTAATTGGTGTGAACCTGATGAAGACCTACGGATAGCTGGTTAGGAGATATGCCAGTGAGACTGTTTTACATTTGATAAGACTCTCATCTGGGAGACATAGAACAGATGTTTATTGATTTTTGCTATTAACCATAAATGCCTAGATAGCAAAAAATGCATACACATAGCTGAGTGTGGTGGTGCACTCCTGTAATTACAGTACTTGGGAGACTGAGACAAAAGGATTGCAGGTTCAAGGCCAGCCTCAACAACTTAGCAAGGCCGTCAGCAACTTAATGAGACCCTGTTTCAAAATTAAAAAAAATAAAATAGGACTGGGGTGTAGCTCAGAGATAGAATGCCCCTGGGTTCAATCCCCGGCACCACAAACACACACACAAAATTCTCTCACACCCACACCCACACCCACACACACACGCACTATATATATATACATGTAGTATACATATACAAAATATAAATAAAATATAGTTTTATTTATATTATGCTGCTTTAAAATAAACATGTTTCAACCATTACAAGTTCATGGGACTTCATTAGCATATTTTTTCTACTTTGTGTGCTTTTGTTATATCATCCTGGTTATGGAAAGAAACCAAATACAAAGTCATTCATAGCAAGGAAAGCTGAGGGCCCAGTCTGTGCATCATTTGTATTCTAGATTTCATCTGGGACTCACAAACAAATCAAGCAGGCTACTTGTCGATCTGTAAGCTTATATATGCAGAAAGAGATGGACACAAGACTCTAAAATAAGTTGGGGAGATTTTCTATGAATCTCAATGTGTTTGGCATCCCGACCAGATGTTCTTTTCTGTATCAGGGGTTGGAAAACTAGTCCACAGGCCAAATCCAGACCCTTCCATCACTGTCCCATTCCCTCATCCCCATTTTTGTTACTAATATTTTTTGGATCACAGCCCCACTCACTTGCTTACTTATTTCATGCAACTGTAGTTGCAACAGAGACTACATGGCCTGCAAAATCTAAAGTGTTTTCTTTATGGCCCTTTATCGAAAAAGCTCACTCACCCTTGTTCTGTTCTAGTGGTCACCGATGAGGGCTATTATAGGTAACAGAGCAATAATCCTTACTACATAGGAAAAATTAATAGGGTGCAATTCTTTTTGAGATCTTGCCATCTTTTTGATTCAAAAACAAAATTTGGTACTATATTATGAAGAAGCATTATTCATTACACCATTGTCAAAGCTGGCCGGCTAATCACTTGCTTTTCTGTCTTTCTTACATACAAAGTAGATTAACATGCATTTTCCTCTACGTCTACAGCTGCATTGTAAAATTCAGGACCTGCATATTGGTCATGATTCTTGTTCCAGGAGCCAGGTAGCTGTGTAATAAGAGAGTTAAAATGACTTTGATTTCAAATTTTGGGTTGATAATTCCCCCCCAAACTCCTATAGGTGGCATTATTTAAAGAGAGAGAAGACTTTTTAAATCTTTTTAGGGTACTATTTTCCCCCCACATTCTCTACATACCAGAAGATAGGGTGAAGAAGTCAAAAACAAGAGGGGAAGGTGAAATTATGATGAGGATTTCTTGGGAATAATTCTGGTTGGCCATTCTGTCCTTACTCACCTTTTGGACACGGTTGCATTGTGACCTTTGTTCTCTCCTAGCAGGTGGTTCTTTGAAGGTCTGGGGGCAAATCCTTGAACAGTCTCCAGTGCCTCAGAGCAGTGTGTATGCTTTGGGGAAGGCTGGCCAGACCACCTCCACTCCACATACAGCCCACGCTCGTCTCCGCTGTGTTCTTCCCAGTGAAAAGTTGTATTGGTCTGCTGTTAGAACTTCAATTTCCCCAAACTAGATATGAACCATTTTTATGTTCATTTATTGGTGCATTGTAATTATACATTTTGATATATGTCAGGGTATCAACATCATACATGCACACATTGCACATTTAGCCTTCTCTCCAATCCCACCCTATTCCCTCCCCCTTCCCTCCCTTTCATGCTCCGGATAGTGATTGAGTCTTATAGGTTTGTGTATGTACATCGTGTGCTATAGTGTGTTTCCCTCCACTCCCCACCCAACTCACTCAGTTAGGTCACCTTCTTTGTCCATCTAAATATTTCTTCTTCTTCCCTTCTAAGTCCCTTCTAAGTTCCATTCTATCTAGCTCCCACAGATTAGGGGGGACATCCGATTTTTTACTCTTAGTGACTTACTAATATCACTTAGCATAATGTTCTCTAGTTCTCTCAATTTCCCTGCAAATGATGTGATATGAACCATTTGTACTTGGTTGTTTTTTTTTTTTTTTTTTTGCGGTACCGGGGATTGAACCCAGGGGCATTCTACCCATGAGCTACACCCCCAGCCCTATATTTTATTCTTTATTTTGAAATAGGGTTCACTAAGTTGCAGAGGCCTCACTAATTAGCTGAGGCTGGCTGCGAACCTGGAACATCTGGTCTCAGTCTCCCAAGTACTGGGATTACAAGCATGTGCCACCACGCCTGGCCACTTGTTAGGATTTAATACTATAACTTTCTTATCAGTTCTTTCCTATTCTGCCAAAGCCAAGGTTAAGAATCCAGGTTTTGCTGGGCATGGTGGTGCACGCTTGTAATCCCAGTACTTTGGGAGGCAGAGACTGGAGGATCCAGGTTCGTGGTCAGCCTCAGCTCGCTCTCTCTCTCTCTCTCTCTCTCTCTCTCTCTGTCCCTCTACTTAGTGAGGCCCTCTGCAACCTCGTGAGACCCGGTTTCAAAATAAAGTAAAAAAAATAAGGCCGGGGGTGTAGCACGGAGGTAGAACGCCCCTGGGTTCAATCCCTGGTACCGCAAAAAAAAAAAAAAAAGAATCCAGGTTTCCATGCCTCCTCAGTAAGATGCCCTGTGAGAAAGCAACAGGATCATGGAAAATTAAAACAAAATTATCCCAAAGTTTTTTCCCCCCAAATTATTATCTAACTTTCGAACATGTTAGTGGTCCCTCTGGGCCTTTTCCCTAGGCCCCTCTCAAGGTCATTGCAGTTATGGCCATGGTTGATTAATGGGGAGGAGAAGCTTTTTTTGGAATTTGGATAATTTCCTACATTCTAGAGAAACTCAGAGAAAAACCAAGTTTTACTAGTGTAGGGGGTGGGGAGAGGAGGGTGTTGAATAAGAGTGCAGAAGCTCTTGCTTTCAGACACATGCCTGTGGATTTAAATTTGTGGCGTAGCTTTTCTCTATGATATAAAAAGAATTGAAGTTCAGACTAATTCAAAGAATGTGTGAGGAACAAGACTGCTCCATTCTTGGAAACTTACAAAAAAAATAAAACCTTTTCTTTATACATATAAATAAGTCCTGAGAAGCACGTTGCACAGAAAGCAAAGAAAGTTAGAGAATATGAGATCCAGACTAAGAAAAGAAAAGAAATTCTTCCTTAAATATCTCCCAGGGCTTATTTTGTTACAGTTTTTAGTATCTGTATTAGTCTGCTGTAAGAATAGCCAACATCCTGCAAGAGGCACGAGTGCTGGGATTTAGAGCGGGGAGAAGAACCAATTCCCTGCTCTGAAGAGCCAGCACTGTGGGTGCAGAGGCGCGAGGAAGCAGGTGGTCTGCGGCTGAAACGTCTTGCAGCTGGGAGTTCCCATGACACGCACGAAGCAAGCGATGCAGAATCAGTAGCCAGCGAGCTCATGAACTAAAGCTCCCACCTCAGGAGAGGGTGGAGGAGCCCTGGGCACCTCCTGGGCCACTCTGGGCAGCAGAGGCAGGTGCAATGCGGCCCCCCACGGCCCCCTGGGTCTCCTGCCTGGCGCTTCTCATCCTGTCCTCTTGTTTGTTCGCCGACTCTAGGTTCATCCCAGAGGCCTGGTCGGCCTGCACGGTTACCTGTGGCGTGGGAACCCAGGTGCGAGTAGTCAGGTGCCAGGTGCTCCTGTCTTTCTCTCAGTCCGTGGCTGACCTGCCGGTTGACGAGTGCGAAGGGCCCAAGCCTGCATCGCAGCGTGCCTGCTACACAGGGCCATGCAACGGGGAGATTCCTGACTTTACCCCGGAGGACACAGACGGGCCCCTGGGTGGCCTGCAGGACCTTGAAGAGCTCTATGACTGGGAGTACGAGGGGTTCACCAAGTGCTCCGAGTCCTGTGGAGGAGGTAAGGAGGAGCCCAGCTCAGACCCACTCTGTGCTTGTCCTTCTCTCTCTCCTCTCCCTGCATGCAACTGTGTCATGTGACTGCCCCTATTCCAGGAATGGCAAGCAGAGGTGAGGGGAGGCAGCTATTGTAAGGGTCAAGTGCTTTCAATGAAATACCGATGGCTTTCCCTTTGGCTTGAGTGGCTCTCTGTCGGTCAGCGGTGAGGCTCTTGTTTGTTTCTAACACACCAATCAGTGCCTTTGCTTTCAGTTCTCTTTCTGATGTTTTGCTCTCAAAATTTATCAGTGTCCTTGCCTCAGTGTGTGTGGTGTGAACCAAGGCCCAAGGTACAATGCATTCTGCTATTCTCAAGAAGAGGTTAGAGACCCTCCAATTGACTCAGCTGGCTTTCCACACAAAAGGGAAGAGTGTCTAAAGGTGATCAGTGCAGTATATAACTGGAACTGAAAAGTTTACAATGAGGAAAACAAGATGCAAAGAAGCAGAGTAGAAGCCAGGCGTGGCAGCGCATGCCTCTAATCCCAGTATTTGGGAGGCTGAGACAGGAGGATTGCAGGTTTGAGGCCAGCCTCAGCAACTTAGTGAGGTCCTCAGCAACTTAATGAAACCCTGTTTTAAAATAAAATAGGGCCAGGGTAGTGTAGCTTGGGGGCAGAACACTCCTGTGTTCAATCCTCACTATCCCCCCCAAAAGAAAAAAATATAAGAAGCAGAGTGATTTGTTGAAGATCTCACAGCTACTGAGTGACAGAGCTGGGACCGGCCAAGCCTTCTATTCTCTGTCTAGTCTTCCCATCATGCACCCTTGAAGCATGTAGAGCCTTCCTGAAGCTTTCTTATTATGAGTATTATTTGACTAATTTCAAATGTTTCTGTGTATATTCACCTGGTTCTCTTGAGTATATTCTATGGTAATCTAAAAAATAGCTTCAGTGATTCTTAATTTATTTAATTACCTATTAATAATCATATACATGTTTTGATGTATGATGTTTTGATGTATGTACATACATTGTAGAAAGATTAAACCAAGCACATCCCTTCAGAGAGTCTTTATTTCAGGTGTTATAAACAGAATTGTGGCAGGAAACAGTTCTTCCAGATCATGGTTCCTCACCACTGTAGAAAACATATTACACTCAGATCGTCACTGTCTCCTACATCCACTCCCAAGAATGGTTTTGGTAGTGAGGAAGGGCAGACTGATTCCTGCCACATCCCTCTCACCCGCCCTCAGTAACCCTTTCGGGCATGCCGAGGTTCTACACTCCCAGCAATTTTCTGAATAGAGTACAAAAATTACTTCCCTGAACTGTTTTCTAAACCATGACATTTGGGAAACTCTTCTAAAAGGCATCTCTTGTCATGTTGAGAATGTGAGAATAAATGTGCCCACGTAGTTCACATGTCGTTGAAAAGAAATGGACAGTGGAGTGAATACAAGCAAAGGATCCGCGTCCTCCAGCAGGTCTTTTGAAGCATTTAATAGTCCTGACCTTGAGGCTCTTATTTGTTTCCACATCTTCCAGTTGCAAGCCTTGGAACTGTGAAGTGTTTAAATGGAGAGCCCTGGTATTTTAAAACCTAAATTCTTCCAAATAATTCTGGAAGACAGTTGCTTGGAACTCAGCTAGTATAACTGTATTCACATGGTGCGCTCCACTCATATGAGGATGTCTTTTCTCGCATGCCTAACGAGGGAGACATGTTCAGTAAGCTTTTGTGCTCTCGAGCCTGGGCAGGAGTTGAGCGGTCAGGGGAAAGGCCGTAGCTGGTGGCTGTTTGTACTATAACGAATGACTTAGAGTTCAGATGGTCGTGTTCTGATCCCCCATTTCCATGATCACCTGAATAGAATGATCATTATTTCTACTCAGAAACAAATGTGCTTTGAAAAAATTATTTATGGTCTCTCAGTTATGGCTTTCAGTTACAAGTCAAGCCTGGAACTTTATGAGCAGGTGGAAAAAAATAGATGCAGTAATGGGATATATAAATAACCAGATACCTGTATCTTAAGAGTCTAACCATTCTCCTGACCAAACAGAGGTTTAAAATTGAAAGTCTAGAGTGGAATGTATTAATTTTAATTGTTTTCAGAAGAACTAGATTTAGAAATAAGATTTGGATGTTTGATATACAATTGATCTCTACCTATAGGATTTGAGTGTCTTTGTAGAGCATAAATTTTACATCCTTTATATCCAAGGGAGTGTAAAGTTACTAAAACTTCTTAGGCTTTAACTGTCATCATCTGATCGCACTTACCCACAGGTATGTCACTGCGCCAAGGTAATATATTTACACCTAAAATGTGAAAGTTGAAAATTCCAAGGTGGTGAAAATATGCTTCAGTTATATAGTCCATATGATGCCCATATGCACTAACAAATTCTTTCAAGATATGGGACATGTATGTTTTCAAGTCATTGTTTGGTAATAACATTTTATTGTATTATCAACTTTAACCTTTCACCAAAATATAGCTCACAAGACATAGATATTCTTAATCATTCTTGCTGAAACCAACCAAAAAGGTACAAGATTAACAGATAGATTTTTAAATCAATTTGGGGTTGTAGAACCATTCGGGCTAATTTTATTGTTTCTATAATCTCAAGAGATGAAATTGGATAGATGCAAAAGTAACCTTTCACCCAGGAGAGGTAGCAACCAGAAGGAACTAGTTAGCAATTTAGTCTGTAGTTGGTGGCTGCCTTTCCCTGATCTGTCATCAAATATCATGTAACAATTATGCTATCCTGGGCCTATAAACACAGAAAATCCCCTTCTCTAGAAGATTGAAAGGGAACCTAACCTGCTCAGATCTGTATCCTGTGTCCTACTCTTACATCCTTGTTATATCTTAATTTCCCACATGTGAATCGATAGGCGTGGTCAAGGACAGCAGTTTTGAACCTGAGCAACTTTATGGTATTGAACTCCTAGATGCTGAAACCCACATTGAAAATCTAGCTGAGGGAGCTTGAAACTGACTTCAGCAAAAATGCAAGGTGAAGTCGCATACCCATTGGTCCCTTTTCTGTACAAGTCCTCTCTCCTTTTGCTTCTGTTAAGAAAGAAAAACCCAGAATCAACATACTTGTTGATACAGGTTCTCTGTCAGTTTAAAATGTTAGCCCTCTGGAAAGAGCACAGACTTGGTAAGCCAGCTTCTCACCTCCTTGCCGCCTCCCCTGCACCAGTATATGATGATCCCACCAGTATATGATGGTCCACTCAGCTCTTCCCACACTCCCCATTCCAGGACAGCATCTTCACCCCAGGATCCTCTCCTCCAGCCATCCCATGCCCACCTTCCTGAGCTCAGTTGTGTGCTAGCCCTGCTCTTACCCATCCCTTTTTACCATCCTACAAAAATGTACTGTGTCTTGGCCACACGGCTGGTCCCAGATACTCCTTAATTATGACAGAACTTCTGTCCTGGGTCCCCACCACCACCACCCCTTGCCCCACCAAAGAATGCAGAGGCAGCTGACCCCATGGCAACAGAGATGTGGTGCACAGTGTAGCAGAGGCCCAGTACATTGTTTTATAATACCTTAGATTAGAATTTAGTAGCTCTGGAATGCTGCTTAATCTCAGCACTTAGCCACCCCGTGGTGATTTTTATCTGTGGCTATGATTAATGGTTTGCGGTAATGTAAGTTTGTGTTGTAGATATGTAAGAGAGGGGATTAGTGGTGCCCTTTTAAAAACTTAGCCCTTACCACTCCCATTCCTTGCAGTCTTAAAAGAAGCCAAATTCTATAAGTAGAGAGTTCACCAGGTAGAAATAGGTCACATCCTTCACACACCTGCACTCACACACCTGAAACAAGCACTTCAGGTAAGGCAATTGGCAACCCTGTGGTCCCTTCCTACTTTAAATCATCAATCAGCCGAATAAAGCCAAACTGTATCTTATTTTAGAGCAGCATTTAGAATGTCTTAAATACTACCAACTAGGCAAATGAATAGAAAATCTAATTTCTCATATAACCATAGTTGTAGATTCTGTATGGAGTAGTGAGCTGCATCCAGCACTGGTCATCGTGGCCATAATAATGCCAAACTAGCCCAGTGGGAAATCAGCGATCTCAACAATTTCTCAGGAACTGTTTTGCTACATCATCATACTATGAATTTCAAATGGCTCATCCAGCTGCACCCCAAAGGTTATTATGCAGTCGGCATTATAGGATATGATGGAGTAATTTGAATGTCTAGTGTAGATCTCAAATGTCACCCTGTACTGGCCATCACACATGCAAATTAAATCTTGAGGTTATACCAGGCACAGTAGTACAGGCCTGCAATCTTAGTACTTGGGAGACTGAGACAGGATAATTGCAAGGCCAACCTCAGCAACTTAGCAAGACCTTGTTTCAAAATAAAATATAAAAAAAAGGACTGGAGGTGTAGCTCAGTGGTAGAGTGCCTCTGAGTTCAATACCCAGTACCACACACATAAAAAAATCAAAGATGTAAAAATTACTGTGATTGGTTAAGAGATTTATCAGACTTACAAGAAAGAAAGTTGGTTTAGATTCTTACTTTAGAATGTCACTTTTAGATGATGGTCTTGCTGAGCCACCTTGGTCAATGTAACCTCAACTTAGGAAGCATTATCCTGTTGTGAGAACTTCTTGGAGAAACATAGGGCATATGAGAAGGGCAGCAGTAGGGCTGACAAGCGATGCTTCGGTTATATTGTTACCGGCTATTTGATAAAGCAATGCAGAAAATAAAAACAAAAGACTGGTTGTGTGTATATATAATTACGTGGATAGTCACAGACTCTGCTACAACTATATCAAATACCTAACTATAGATAAATTATCTTTAAATGTAGGCATCTTTACATACATAACTGTGTATGGATAAAAGCAAATTAACAAGAATGCCTTGTCTTGCCTCTTCTCTTAAATTGTACTCTGCTGAAACAATTCCAGACGAGTGTCTAGGTTATTTCAGAAGATCTCCAGGGAAGCAGAAATGACAGCCTCTTAGTATTTTTAAATGATTATGATGTCAGTCAGTGCTAAGGGTGCAGTCACCCTTAGCTTCACTGTTTAGCAACTGTATGACATTAGACAAATCATTTCACACTTCTAAGCCTCAGTCTCCATTTCTGTAAATTGGGGCTAACAATAGCACTTACCTTGTGGTATTGTTGAGAAAACTGAGCGATGCATGCTAAGCTCTCAGCTATGGTATCTGGCTAACAATGGGCACTCTGTAGAGGTAAGCTATTGTTATTATGACTGTAGGCAGCAACATGAAATATCTGGTTAATACATGACTTATCAGTGTTTTCCTGCTCTGGGAAAGTCTCCACGAGGGTTCCTGCAGACTGTCTGCTGAATGACCTTGTGCCAATCATGGCTCAAAAGTCCTGTTTTACTACTTCCAAGTCGTCGGGGGTATGCAAGTATCAGTGAGAAGATAGTTTTCCATGGCTGTAGTTATTATGCATCTTAGTCTCTTTGTTCCAACCTCCAAATCTGCCCTAGGTCACTAAAGAAATGAACCAGAATATAAAGGAAACCAGCCAAGGCTTGAGTCCTGGATGCAAGGCCCAAGAGCACAGCAGCTTGCAGAATGCTGGATCTTAAAGCATGGCCTTGCGCCTCCCTTCTAGACACAACTATCTCCAATTGATTAAGATGTTAAGGTCTTGAAACTCTAGGGTTTTGGTTTTTTTATTGTTTTGTTTTGTTTTTGGTGGTGGTGGTGGTGGTGGTATGTGTGGTGGTGGTGTGTGTGTGTGTTGTTTTGGTTTTTTTCTTTGTCACCCTGTACTCCTTTTGCTTTAAATTATCACATTTCAGCATCAGTGGCTACATAGATTACTGGCATACTTTTAAGCATTTCAGCAATATTGGTAGCAGCCTGTCTTTGGGGGAGTTTCCCTTCTCAAGGGGAATGCTTACAGAGGCCACAAGCTCATGAGTTCTTCCTTTCAGATCAAGTGGTGTGTGTGTGTGCGTGTGCGTGTGTGTGTGTGTGTGTGTATGTGTTGCTGGAGATCAAACCCAGGGCCTGGCACATGCTAGGCAAACACTCTTACCACTGAGCTACACTCTCAGCCCTAGATCAGCCATGCTTGGCAAGATTGGCAGTCCTGGACTTTTAGTTGCTGCTTCTCCCATGCAGTGAGAGTCCTCCGGGTCACAGAGACCTCCCACCAGCTGCCTTGTCTACACTTCATCGCTTCCACACACACCCGCTCTGCACTCTAGCCTGACAGTGTGATTTGTACACAGGTGTCCAGGAGGCTGTGGTGAGCTGCCTGAACAAACAGACTCGAGAGCTCGCCGATGAGAACCTGTGCGTGACCAGTCGCAGGCCCCCACAGCTCCTGAAATCCTGCAATTTGGATCCCTGCCCAGCAAGGTAAGAGACGTGGCTCCTGCCAGCCAGGAGCGTGTGCAGAATGAGGTGCATCTTTCCGTGGGCAAGACTGGAACGCTTATTGTTACCCAATGTTTTGAAAACCAATTAGCATCAGTTCAAACTTTCAGTCAAATCCACTTAAATTTAATTGAAACCAGGGCTTTGGAATTCCAGTCCAATCAATGGTCATGCATAGAGTCCAGAAGGCTCCATGCACTGAACCGAGCTTTATAACATGGCTGGTATGTGCACGTGCCACATTGTTGCTTTTCCCTAAAGGGAAAATGAACTGACCACAGACTTCATGGTCTCTGCCACCTTCCAGCCTATGTCCCAAGCCCTCACACCTTAGTAATGAACTGGCTTGCAAATTACAGGGTATACAGAACTGAAGTGTCTGGGTGGTATAATTGACCCACTGTGAAATCTGTATGCACACAGCATGCAGATTCATTATAGCGTGCTCTGGGTATGGGTGTATCTTTCCACATGCGTAAAATCAATTAGAGCATTTCATTGTTCAGCCCTGCCTGGGTCTCATTATTACCTAACCTTGAGTCTTAGCTAATCAATCCAATCACTGCTTCAGTCCACACAATTTTATGGTGTCTGGAGAAATTTGCCTTTTAGATACTTCTTTTTGAGCAAGTCTCATCTATGATTCTGATTTGAAAAGGAGACATGTAGAGTCAAAGCCAGACTTTCAAATCTGCTGATGGGACGAAGAATGTGGCTGGATAAGGTCATATCCTAGCTATGAAAGGAATGCTCTTTCTGAATGGTATTCCTCCTCTTTTTGCAAAGTGTATCACATAAGGAGCAGAGCATTGCTCTTGGGCATTAACAGTAGCTTGCTGGTCAAGCCGATGTGCTGCTTGTCTTATTTCTCATCCAACTAGATCCCTTTCTTTGGGACTTAGAGGAGACAAATTCCAGAATTCCAGGCCTTCTCCAATCACCCAGAGATACTATTCCATAGTGACACTTGTGTGCTGATCACTGGAGTTATTTGCTATATTGATCTGAATGGTGGGCCCAGACTTTCCCTTCAAATACAGAAGCAAAGAGGGCCACTAGTGCCACCATGTCCAAAGCAACCTGAAATCAGCCACTGTTCCAAACAGTACCCACCGGTAAGAAGAGCAGTCAGTAAAATAGAGCCAAGGGCTGGACCAAGCAAAGCTCAGATCTACTGCATAGAATCCTAAGTCTCTTTTTCTATCCCTGCCCCACATGGTCCCACATCCCTGTCCTAACCTTACAATTCTCCAATTGAGTGAGCCTGAGACCTAAGTACTTGAGCAAAAGACATAAACTATTGGATTTGATTACAGTTCCCCCCAAACAGGAAGTGGAGGGGATTCCATATGGACAACCTGCAGGGCTCTTGGCTAGGAGGCAGGAGGCCAGGCTTCTCATCCTACCTCTGTCACTAGCTAGCTGTGTGGCTTGAGCAAGGTGACCGCTCTCTTTTTCTACATCTGCATTGTACGAGATGATCCAAGGTCACCATGTCCTGCTCAAATATCCCGTGATTCTTCATTATTATGTAGGCAGAGATCAGATGACTACTACTACTTCTTTGCACTAATAACTGCTGTCATTTATGTTCTGCTCATTTGCCATCACTTGAAAGACAAGAAGAGTCTTTCTATCCACATTCCAGTCTTGTAGTAACACCCACCTGCTGTGATGAACTAGGGCAGTGCTGAATGGTCAGTACCTGGGACTAGCTGAAAACTGCTGGGGTCTGTGGCCACTGAACCATTCCTTCCTTGAGCAGCAAAAGGAATATCTCATCCTCAAAGTCTGGACTATGATTTAACTAGATAAGCCTAATTCACTCTGTGACCTTTTTATTGACTCATAGACAAGAGCCATTAACAGTGTTGTGTTTGTCCCAGATAAACTCAGTTCTTTAATTTCCCACCAGCCAACAGATTGACAGACCAGACCTCTCACATCCAGGGATTCCTTGTGTGAACTATACACAGTTTGGAATTTGTTGAACAATGCTAATTAAAACAATAAGAGGAGGGGCAAGTATAGTGGTCTGATAGGACTCACTCTCTTCATTTCCCACCCAAGAGCCAAATAGATATCCATCTTAAAAATGAGAAATGTATAGTAGTGCCTCTTCTGTGGAATATTTAAGTCTAACATCAGGGACAAACCTCTCCTTCACCTTTTATTGGCAGAAGATGTACACAAAAAGGTAAATGCGTTTGGTAGGGGCATAATAGTCTTCCCACATACCTTCTGTCCAGTTGGAAGTAATTTATCTCTTCAATCCACAGTTCTTATTCCACATGGTTCAGTGTTCCCTAAGTGTTCTGATGTGTCTTCTGATGGGCCTCAACTTTCTATAGATGCTATTTTGGGCTATTGGTCTGTATTGATATAAAACAAAGGAAAAGAAAGAGGAAAAAAGAAAAGAAAAAGTAGCATTTTCTGTGGGACACAGAGAAATGTTGCAAGTCTTGACTTTTGTCTCTGAGAGGTGCCCTGGGTAAAATAAGCAGCTTTCTCACACAGTTGTCAGTGCTCCTGAAGACCAGTGAGGAAGCCACTTTTCTTCTTCCATGTGGCCAGAGTTAGCTGATTGCGTAGAGTACGCCACGGGCCCTGCAGGGCAAGTCCTGTCTTTGGGGGCAGTCTTTCTAAGGTTAAACTTGACTTCTCCTGACTTACTCAGTGTGAAGCAGAGCTTGTATCAGTAGCACATGTCTGACTTTCACCAGATTTAGGCAACTGCATTCTCATACCTGGTTATTCACAGCAGAAAAACTGTGTTCTCAAGCTAGAGGGATTCTAGTTTTTCCAACTCATATGTATGTATGCATATGTGTATGTATGTATGTATGTAGGCATGTGTTTGCATGTGTGTAATGCTTGAATTTTTAGAGCACTTTTAAAAAGTAGTTTTCTGTTGAAGAGGACTATATTTTAAAGTCCTTGCTATCAGCTTTATGTCTGAATCTTCCTATCTATATGCCCAGTATCTGAGAATTGGCACATAGCAGGTGCTTATCAAGTATTTACTTAACAAATGTATGTGAAGGACTAGAGCCATTTATGTAAATAGCAATATTTGGACCCTAATACTAATGATATCTGGAAGACCTCAGTGCTCTCTCTCCCTTCCATCCTCTTTATCTCCTCTCTCCCATCTTCCAGACAATGCTGATAATGCAATTATTGGGCTTCTTTTCTTAAGCTTAAGCCTTTAAATACCAAGTTAAAATATAAATTGCCTTAGGACCATAGCTGTTTATCATATCAGCCATGTACAACAAAGTATCCCCACAGTAAGGCTACAAGGGTTAGTTGTGATGGAGGAAAGAGCACAGGTGGAGGTTAGGTAATTTTTAGCTTTACCCAGGGAGAAGTGTGGTTACCAGGAAGGATAGAAGGCACTGTATGGAGGTTATACATTAATCCCCTCACAACCTTACCCAAAATTGGCCATAAGAAATTGGGACTGATTTTGCTTATGAGCCACCAATGAGGATTTTCCTTCAAAGTTGATAGCAAAGAAGCTATTATTACAGAGAGGAAAATCCATTTTGTGCACCTTTACTACTATTTCAGTACTTTGTGTATAGGAGCCACACCACCCTGACAGCCCTTCAGTGATGAGTTAGGCTAAAGGCAGAAATAGCCAATAAAAAAAGAATTAAGGTTTATCATTGGGAAAGAAGTCAGCCTCCTGTTCCCAATAAGACAGCTTTCTAAGTGTTCTAATTATACAAATAATACATGAAGAGTCTCCATTCTTTAAAACTTTAGCATGGCACACATAATCAAAAAAGAAAGTACATGCTCCCCCCTTTCATCACCATGCTCTATAGTT
Organism: Glis glis; assembly: GCA_004027185.1. Classification (NCBI taxonomy): domain Eukaryota; kingdom Metazoa; phylum Chordata; class Mammalia; order Rodentia; family Gliridae; genus Glis; species Glis glis. The sequence goes on from PVJS01025423.1 coordinate 26,454, forward strand.
CCAGTCCTACATCCCCCGGAGATAACACTGCTAACGGCATGGTGCATATGCTTCCAGATGTTTCTCTATAAATACATATGTGCATATACAAATGTAAAGGGTTTTATTCTGCATAAATGAGTTCTTATTGCATATATTTTTCAGAAACTTGATTTTTTCACCTAATAATATGCACTAAAATCCAGGTACGGTGGCACATCCCTGTAATCCAAGTACTTGGGAGGCTGAGATGGGAGGATCACAGGTTCAAGGCCAGTTGTGGTAACTTAGTGAGACCCTGTTTAAAAGTAAAAAATAAAAATAAATAAAATAGGGATAGGGTATGGATAGGTATAGCTTAGAGGTAAAGTGCTCCTGGTTTCAATCCCCACTATGTATGTATGTATATATGTACACATACACACACACACACACACACACACACACACACACACACACACACAACACACACACACATACTCTAAATGTTTTCACATCCCTGGGACCCTCAAAATAAAAGGGCTAGAAGATAGATTTAGACCCATGATCACTTTTGACTGTCTAGCCTTCAAGAGACCATATACCTTTTCGGTCCTCACTTTCCTCATATTTAAAGCAGGATTATAGTAGTCACTCAGAAAAAAATTATTTGCCTTCTCCTTTCAATTTTTGGTGAAATACTTCTAGTTTAAAAGAAAACATGATTTTTTTTTAATTCAAGACTTAAATTTGATTAGATTTTGTTTTTATTCAACTAAGTCTTGATAGTTAAGTGCACCAACTATCTCCCTGGTTTATCATAGCAATGACGTGAACAGCCCAAGGAAAACCAGAAAGTACTACCTTTAAAAAAAAAGGGTACGGCTGTTATTAATTATAAGCATTTGATAGCTTGGCCAGTGTGTGTTGAAAAGATTTGGTAAATGTATGTGGAGGAGGGGAATGAAGTAAGCAATGAAAGCCAGATGGCTGAAAATGAAGGAAATTCCAGGCAATTTCTGCAGCTTTGTTCTAACATACTTTTTAAACTAAACTTTTATTTCTGTGCAACAGAGAACAGCTGAGTGGTACAGAATAGATAAACAGTGAAGGGGGGAAGCTCTTAATTCCAGGAACAGTACTTGGTTTCTGCCCTCTCCCTGTCCTCTACCCCACCCCACCCCACCTCAGCTTTTTGCTCAGGCCTAGGATGGTTCTTAGAACCAGCAAGAACCATTAAAAGAGCTGGGCGTGGTGGCGCACGCTTGTAATCCCAGTACTTTGGGAGGCGGAGACCGGAGGATCCAGGTTCGTGGCCAGCCTCACCTCTCTCGCTCTCTCTCTCCCTGTCTCTCTCTCTCTCTTTCTCTCTCTCTCTCTCTCTCTCTCTCTCTCTACTTAGTGAGGCCCTCTGCAACTTCGTGAGACCCGGTTTCAAAATAAAGTATAAAAAATAGGCTCGGGGGCGTAGCGCGGAGGTAGAACGCCCCTGCGTTCAATCCCCGGTACCGCAAAAAAAAAAAAAAAGAACCATAAAAGAAGCTTGAGAATC
>PVJS01025424.1:0-27865 GCA_004027185.1 Glis glis
ACTAAAACCAATAAATGAACCTATTCACCAGCCCCTAAAGTATCCTCTTACTCTGGTTTAACACATACTCTCCACCTTATCCCCAGGCAAGCACTGATCTGCTTTCTATCATTATATATTATTTTACATATTTTAAACATTGTGTATAACCAGAAACATAGAGTATGAAATCATTTTTCATCCACTGTGGCAGTCATTCTGAGGTTCATCCAGTTGCTGCAGGTAGCAATGGTAGTTCCTCTCAGTTGATGAGTAGAACTCACATTGTCTGGATATACCACATATGGTTTATTAATTACCTATTGGTAGAAGATGGTATGCAAACAAAACTAATCAATATTTGCATACAAGACTGTGTGGACATGTGCTTTTATATCCCCTGCAAGATTGTGGAATGGCCAAGTCATTTTTAGGCATATATTTAAAATTTAAATTTTTTTATGTTTATTGGTGCAATTAATTATATACATCATAGTGAGGTTCAAAGTGATACAAATATTCATATATCACTTGGTGTATTTCCTTTTGCATCCTACCTCATTCCCCCCTCTTCCCTTCCTGTAAATGGTAGTGAGATTGATAGTGAAACCTTCATATATGAACATAACAATATTTGAACAGTTCCTTTCCTCAATCCTCCTTTTTTCCCTTCCCAACTCTCTTCCCCAATTCCCTTCCACTCTTCTAATGGTATCTCTCCTCATTTATATCTGAATTTCTTTTTGTTTCCTATTTTCTCTCTAGATTCCACATATGACTGAAAACATTGATTTTCTGAGTCGGGTGAGATCATCTCACTTGGCATGATGTGCTTTAGTTTCACCCATTTTCCTTTAAATGACATAATTTTGTTCTTTAGGGCTGGGTAAAATTCCATTGTGTGTATACCTCATATTCTTCATTCATTCAGCTGTTGATGAACACCTAGGTTGGTTCCATAATCTGGCTATGGTGAAATGTGCTGCTATAAACAGAATATGCATTTATCACTATCATATTCTGATTTTAATTATTTTAATTTTCTGGAAAGATATCTAGGAGTGGTATAACTTGGTTGTATGGTGGTTCATTTCCTAGTCTTTTGAAGAAACTCTAAACTGAGCTCCACAGTGGTTGTACTACTTTAAAATCCTACCAAAAATATGAGTTCCTCTTTCCCTACATCCTTGCTGTCTCTTATTATTTTTTGTATTCTGCTTTTATATTCTATTAGTGCATTGTAGTCTCTCATCATAATGTAGTTCAGAATGATAGGGACATACATGCACTCAACACTTGGTGAGCTTCTCCCCAGTTCCCTCCCCACTCCCTGTTTGTATTTTTGATGATTGGCATTCTAATTGGAGCTAAAAGGTATCTCAGTGTAGTTTTGATTTGCATTTTTCTGATTGCTAATGATATTGAGCATTTTTCATATATTTGTTATCCATTTGTATTTCTTCTTTGGAAAAAAATGTCTATTCAGTTCAATTGCTAATTTTTAATTGGGGTATTTGCTTTTTCAGTGTTAAATTTTATGAATTCTTCATATATTCTAGATTGTAATCCTATATCAGAAAAGTAGCTTTCGGAACATTTCTCCCATTCTGTAGGCTTTGTTTTTGTTATCTTGTTTCCTTTGCTGTGCAGAAGCTTTTTAATTTGAGGCCACACCATTTATTGATTCTTGGTTTTATTCCTAAACTGTGGGTGTCTTATTGAGGAAGTCTCTACCAGTGCTTATATATTGGAGAGTTGGACCTATGTTTTCTTCTAGTAATTTCAAAGTTTTTGGTCTAATTTCTAGGTCTTAATATTGAGTTGATGTTGAGCAGGGTGAGAAATAGGGGTCTAATTTCATTCTTCTACACATGTATATCCAGTTTTCCCAACATATTTTGTTGAAAAGTCTGTCTTTTCTAATACCAAAACTGAATAAAGATACCCTTAGAAAAGAAGATTATGAATATACTTGATGAACATAGATTAAAACATTCTTAATAAAATACTAGCAATTCACATCAAGAAGATTGTGCATAAGGGCCAAGTTGGTTTTTTACCAGGTATGTAAGGCTGGTTCAACATACTTGTCAATAAATGTAATTTCATCACTTAAATATAACCAAAGACGAAAAATACATGATAATCTCAATTGATGCAGAAAAACATTAGGCAAAATCAACACCCATGAATGTTAAAAAAATATTGAAGAAATTAGGGATAAGACGAATTTAACTCAACGTCATAAACTATGGGAAACTATTCTAAGTCTCAAAAACATTGGCTTAAGGATTTATAGCTTCTTGCTTGCTTTGGCAGAAGACTGTCTCTCTTGAGCCCCTTCACTATCTAAGCTATTTCCTCCTGTTTTACTATACCTGTTGCTTGCTTTGCTTAAAGGTGGAAGACCACCTAAAAGAGGTTTCTGGAGACAGCATCCTCTTCCACTCTTGCAAAAACTGCCAGATAACAACTTATCTTCTAAAGCATTCCTAACCCAATGCTCTACTCCTTAGCCAGAGACAATTAATGATTTTATGACCCAGACTTAATTCTGTAACCCTGTAATAAAAGGAAGAGACCAGGAATAAAGTCTCAAGAGCATTTATTTCATCGCATTGTCCCGTGCCTTGCTGGTACCGAGCCCAGCAATAAAGGCCATATATTATAAAACTAAATTCAACATATTACTAAATGGGAAAAAAATGAAAGTATTTATTCTAAAATCATGAATAAGACAAGTATGCCCACTATCACCACTCCTGTTAAATATAGTACTTGGAGTTTTACCCAGAGCAATAAGGCAAGAGAAAGAAATTAAAGGGGTAGAAATAGGGGAAGAAGAAGTGAAATTATCTCTGTTTGTAGATGACATGATCCTCTATCCAAGGATTTTTGACAAGATCCAAAAATCTCAACCAGAAAACTTCTAGAGCTGATAAACAAATTTAGCAAAGTAGCTGGATATAAAATTGACTTAGAAAAATCAATAGCTTTTCTATGTAACAACCATGAATCCACTTAAAAAGAAATCCAGAAAAAACTCATTCACAATAGTGTCCAAAAAATATTTAGAAATAAATATAACCAAGGAGGTAAACTACCTCTACCATAAAAATGAAAAATGGAAAGGCTTCCCATATTCTTGGATAAGTAGAATAAATATTGTCAAAATGGTCATACTACCAAAAGTGATACTTAGATTTAATGAAATCTCTGTCAAAATGCCAATGTCATTCTTCAGAAACCTAGAAAAAATGGTCCTAAAATTCATTTGGAAGAACGAAAAACTCAGAATAGACAAAACAATTCTGAGAAATAAGAACCCTGCTGGAGGCATCACAATACCTGCTTTTAAATTATACTATACAGCTATAGTAACAAAAACAGCATGGTATTTGCACAAAACAGACACATAGACAAATGGAACAGAAGATACAGAGATAAATCCTTACACTTATAGCCAGTTTTTTTCAACAAAGGAGCTAAAAACATGTCCAAATTTTTCAGAAAGCGACAATTGTTTTTCAACAATTGTACATTTTTATACTTGTATTGGTGCATTGTAATTATGCATCATAGTGAGGTTTAAAGTGAAATAAAAATACATGCATGACACCTGGCGTGTTTCCCTCTGGAGGGATCTGATTGTAATTTTAGTTGCACCATTTTACATTTTGACCAGTAGTGTATTGGAGTTCCAATATCTATATTCTTACTAAAACTAGAATCAGTACCCATTTTAATCTTAGGCATTTTGGTAAGTAGATAGAGATATCTTAATTTTGTTTTAATTTGTATTATCCTAATGACAAATGATGTTTAGCAACTTTATTTTTAAAATGTACTTATTTGCTATCCATATATCTTCTTTTAGAAAGCATATTAATAGTTTAGTGGAGAATTATCGGTCTTTATTTTATTATAAGAATTCCTTATATATTCCAGGTGCAGGTCTCATGTAAGACATTTGTATTGCAAACATTTTCTTTCAGTCTCTGGCTTGCCTTCTTGTTCTCAACAGGATCATTTGAAAAAGAAACATTTACATTTTGATGAAGCCCAATATTCCCACTTTATTTTTCTTTCATTATGTGTGCTTTTGTCTGTTCTGTGAAACCCTTTCAGAATACTTTTCAACTCTACGTGAGTTGTGAGGTCTTTCCATTTGGGTTGGTGAAAACACAAACTCTTTCCAATCCCCTATTGAACTATGTTAACTGGTTGACCTACTCTTTTCTATCATGTTTCATTCTTCAACTGCAGGTAGTTTTATTACTCACACATATTGGCCCATACTCAACTGAAAATATAAACTCTGTCCCACAACATAGGGAGATTACTGGGCCCTGACTGGAGTCATCTTCCCTGCTCTGTGGTCTAAGAGAACAAATCTAGTTTGATGCTGTATCACAACTAGAAACAGAACTATATAAATATGTTTCAAAAATCATGTCCCACAATGAAATTTCAACTCTATATAGGTATAGGATCAAATCCATATTTGTGTTCAATAAATTTTTATTGAATAAAATGAATGCATTTTCTCTAGACACATGTGATTTATTTGGAAATAAAAAGTATTCTTTTTTTGCATGTGTTTGTGGTACTGGGGATTGAACTCAGGGACATTCAACCTCGGAGCTACACCCCCAACCCTTTTTATTTTTTATTTTGAAACAGCATCTCATTAAGTTGCAGAGGGCCTCACTAAGTAGCTGAGGCTGGCTGCGAACCTGCGATCATCCTGTCTCAGCCACCCAAGTACTGAGATTACAGGTGTGTGGCACCACATCCAGCTAAAAGTACTCTTTTTATTTGATTCTTTTATTTTAACCCCAATCCATTCTATTGGAGATCTCTCTAGTGAGTAAGAAAGAAAGGAATATAATCTAAATAGAAGTCTTTTACTTGTCATTGTGTATTCCTTTCCTTTCTCTTATTCATTGTTACTTTTATTTATTATTTATTACTGAGTTTGAATAATATTTATTTTATTTATATATATACATATATATATATATATATATATATACACACACACACACACATATATATATATATATCTACATACATACATACATACATACAACACTTGGTGTGTTTCCCTCCAGATCCTTCCCTACTCCCTCCTCTTCTACATACATGTCATTGAGATTGGTATTTGTAATTCCATATATGTACATAGCATTGTTTAGACTATTACCTATTGACATCTCTATCCCCCCTCCTCCCTCCCAAAACCCCCTCCATCACTCCACTGGAGTCTCTACTCCTTTACCTTAGGGCTCTTTTGTTACCCACGTTCTCTCTAAACTTCTCCATATGAAAATGTAATCCCTATCAAAATACCAATGTCATTCCTCATAGAGTTAGAACAAATGGTTCTAAAATAGTGGTATCTGAAGGGATGGGGAAATTGATGTGTGTGAGCATATGTATGTTAACATACAACTATTCACTAATCTCACTTAGCATGATATCCTCAATTTCCATCCATTTTCCTGCAAATTACATAATTTTGTTCTTCTTTATGGCTGAGTAAAATTCCACTGTGTGTATATACCACAGTTTTGTGATCCATTCATCTGTTGATGGACACCGAGGCTGGTTCCATCACTGTTGCTTTTAATTTGCTGAACTCAGCTTTGCAAATAGAGCAAGGCAAACATGGAATCTCTTTCCAAAGAGCTTGAGCAACTGAATAAACAAATGGACAATGGCCAGGACATACATTAAAATAGAACTTACAACTTTCATCTACCAGTTGAGGAAACCAGACTACAACTTCTATGGCCTTTGGCCTCAAACAGTCAGGACTTGATCAATAAGTAACAACTTCCCTAATTTATGCACCTGCTTCCAACTAAGGACCAATCAGAGAAAGCCAAGTAGATTTCCCTTAACCAATCACACAGGATTCCTCACTTCTAGTTAGTCCATTTCCAGCTTCCACCTGCCAACCCTTCTAGTCAGGACACATCTGAGAGTACCCTTTTTCTGCTGTAAAGTTTTCCCACTCCTCTGCCTGGCTTTGAGTCTTTGCCAAATGCAAGTGATGTTGGCTTACTTCCTTGCTTTAGCAAGCTCTGAATAGCTTTTGCTTGTTCTTATTTGGGTGGTCTTCATTTATTTTTACAAGTTTAAAGTTATGTGGGAAATACATTCCTAAACAGATTATTGCATGTGTGATAAATCATGAAATAGATCCGTGTCTGCAGATGGGAACATGGCCTAGAGTTCTGGTAAAGAGAAAAGCCATTAAAGAGGATGAGATAAATGTTAAAGCAATAGAAATGATGTTATATTTTATTCATTAACGTATTTAGGTAGAGAGGTTCTCCCCATTCAGTTTCCAGAAAAAAAATATACTTCTATTTATTCATTTTGTGAATAATTGATGATGTCCTTATGGACTATGGAAAATAACATTGTTTCCAATTTCAACATCCAGAGTAGATTTTAAAAAGTTACAATATATTTTTCTCAATATTTGCTATTGTTTTATTTTACTCCACTCCCAGCTTATATCCTGAAAGAAAAGAAAATAATACATTTTGAATACAAATCTAGAGTCTGGTACAGTGCTAGGTTCTTTGTTTTTGTTTTTGTTTCATTTTTACAAAATGTAAAATCTCATTTAATTCATAGACATCATGCTAAGGAAATATTAGTGTCCCTGTTTTACCCATGAAAAAATCTGAAACACAAAAAACTGAAATGACTTGTCCAAGGTCACACAACTAGCAGTTTTTCTAAGTACCCATCCAGGCTTCTCAGCCTCCTCTGTACTATTGATCTTTTGGATGGAATAATTCCTTGTGCAGTCCTGTGAGCTGTACGACATTTAGTAGTATCCCTGGCCTCTGCTCATTGGATGTCAGTTTCATACCCTAGTAACAATTAAAATGGTTCTAGACTTTGCCAAAGGTCTACTGGGAAGCAAAAATTGCCCCTGGTTGAGAATCACTGCTGTAGATCAACTCTTTTACCTAATAGCTTCCCATAAGCTATGCTAATCTTTCATAATTGATCATTTCCATAATATATTCAGTCAGCTCCTTGAAGTTCACACATAAACACAAACACACACATGCTCACACACACCACCTTCCCCATCCCTTAGCATACCTCTAAATTCCCTAATGAAGTTGGAATTGATTCCTTCTCACCAGGGAATTCTCATTTACTTTTGTAATTGTTGTCTTGGGAGTTGACACATTTAACAAGAAGGCCCTAAAGGAAATTCTGACAAAATGGCTGATTATTGCCTTCAAAACTGCTCAGGAAACAACCTAAATGTATGGCCCACTTATTATGGGTCATTCTTTGTTTTCAGAACCTTTAATTTAGTCAAGCAATCTTGCTCTCAGCTGCATCCCCACATCTTCTCACCCCACCCTGCTTCCTTTATTTTGTCTTTATTTCTCCTTTCCTCTCTTCTCTCCTCCCTCTCTATCTCTCTTCTCTTCTCTCCTTTCTCTCTCTCTCTCTCTCTCTCTCTCTCTCTCTCCCTCTCTCTTTTCTCTGTCCTTTGTCACTCTCTGTCAGTGCAGCTGTCCCATACAGCCTTTGATGCTCCTCTGTTATCTTTGGCACCAGCTCACAGGCTCCACTGGGCTGATACTGGAACCCTTTCATCCCATCTTTTCCTTTTGTCCTGCAATATGGTTATCCTGGAGGCCACTCAGCTGCCTCCCAACATTAGAGTAGGCGACAAGAACAGGGAGCAGACTCTGAAGCCAGAGCTAAGCGGCTGAGCATCTTAGAATAGCGAGCACCTTTGTTGTGGCTAATACTTTTTTCCAAACACACACAGGGGGGGTATTTTGAAATGAATTTCAGCATCTCTGACTTTCCCCCCAGCAAGCTGCAGTGTCTGGCAGTGTTTTTCAAGAAGGCACTTAGCGCCGAAAATCAGACTGAGCTGAAATTATCCTGATTTCATTGTACTGCAGACTCGAAGTGACATATTTTCCAAATTCCATGGGGTGTGCCAAATACTTTTCGACTGCCCAGTAAAATCGAGCTGAAAAGAGAGATATGAAAAACCCAAAATACTACATTTCTTTGAGCTAATTCAACACAGCTTTAAACTGCTTCCTCCTTTTAAGAGCTCATTTCCTACATAGTGCTAAATAAAAGTATGTATTAACTCTGACCATTTGACAAATTCTTTGGGAAGAAATAATTGACCCTAATCTTAGGTTCAGCAGTGCAGCATCTAAGATCATGGGTTTATTTTGAACTGTTGCATCCTAACACTGACTCAGAATTGGTTTAAGATGGGTCATGGGAATAGAAATGTTAACATTATATACTGTTCCAATTCTACATTACAGTAAGAAGTTCCTGTGGAGAAAAATGTAATTTTAAGCATACCATGGTTTTCCTACATAAACATGAGGAGTTAGGAACCCAAAGCTTTTCTTTAGAACACGGCTTGTACAAAAGATCTTTATCTAGTTCATTCTTGTTTGGCACTATTCTGTGCAGAAAACCATGTGCTACACTTAGTCCCATTTGCTTATCCCACTATGCAGCCACCTGCAGACTGATTATTTCCTTTTAAAGCAGGAATAAAATTTCTACTTCCCTCCCTCCTCTAGGCAGCCTCAGCATAAAAGCAGCTCATACAATGATGTTTTGTGAGAATAGATCCCATTAACAACAACAACAACTTAGATTTATATAGTGCCTTATCACACATACAGCAAAGCAACTCCAGGCATTTTCTAAAATGGAAAGCATTTCCTTTTAGGCCTCCAAAAACTCCTTATTAAACGCCAACAACAACAAAGAGGAACTGGGACACGTGACCCAGCGAGGAGGAAAAACGAGTGTGTTCTTCTTACTCTAAATTAGGGCGAGGCCGGCTTCAGATCCAGTTGTCCACTGCACTGTTTCGCAAACAGATAACAATGATATTCAGGGGCCTAATGAGGAAGACACCATTATCTAAAGAGAGCCTGTCAGAATTTAAAACCCTGGTTGTTCCATTCAAGTGCTTTGTTAATGTAGCATTTCTTTAGCAAGGTTTTGCAGGGCTTAGATTTGGTATTATGATGTGCCATGATCATTTTTTTCTAGGTCAAATTGAATGTAGAATGCTGATTCGTTTTCTTTGTGTGACTAAAATTTTAGCCAGCTGATGACTAGTCTCTGTAGAATCACTTTAAGAAGTTGACTTTGGTAATGGTACCTGGCTACTGGGGCTGTAGGGGGTAAAATCAATTCATGGATGGTGAAACTTTTCAGTTGCAAAGTAAGAAGTTTGTATTAACCTATGCCTCATCTTGTCATGATTTTAAAGATTACAGATACTGCTGAAACAAAAATATAGCAATTTATTATCTGTTTATTTTTTATTTTATTTATTTCTAGCTTTGATAAACAGTACCATAGTTTGACTTAATTAAACCCCCAACATCAAAGTTTATTTTTATGAAAACATTTCTGTTGTATTTTGCTATGTTAAAAAGAATGGTGTTTAGAGTCATGGTTTTTTTTTTTTTGCGGTACCAGGGATTGAACTCAGAGGCGTTCTACCTCCGTGCTACACCCCCGGCCCTATTTTTTTATGCTTTATTTTGAAACCGGGTCTCACGAAGTTGCTGAGGGCCTCACTAGGTAGAGAGAGAGAGACAGATACAGAGAGAGAGCTGAGGCTGGCCGCGAACCCTGATCCTCTGGTCTCCGCCTCCCAAAGTACTGGGATTACAAGCGTGCGCCACCACGCCCTGCTTAGAGTCATGCATTTTTAGTTTGAATATGTGACTAAGCTACTTATGAACTTTCTGACTTTGAAAGTTAAGGGGCTTATGTTTTAAAATTTACCTTCTTATTCTATAAAATATAAGAAATAATATGAAAAGGAATAATTAAGATATTTTTTGTAAAGAATTTGGTATTGTGTCTGAGATTGATTTGGATTGAAAGTAAAATGGTCATTGATTAGGGGGGAAAAAGAGACAACTATTTTTAAATGTTACCATCAGAAACCCAATACTCAGATATTTGAGAGAGGTCACAGGAGCCCAGAGAACAATCATTTCCATTTAAGGAGAAAACTCTAAAGTTACTATCCACAATTTTATTTTATGCAATGAAAATAATGGGGTGTAGAATCTGAAAGTAGGAGCCAGAGCTTACTTAGTTTAGAGAATTATAAGAAGTAGGGCTGAGTAGCATACACACACACACACACACACACACACACACACACACGCGCGCACACACACACACACACACACACGCACATGCACACACATGGCGATATATTTTCAAGGAGCAGTCTATACTGAAAGGAAAGGAAGAGAGACATTCAGTGCCAGTGGTCAAATAGAAGAACTATGAGAAAATAAGTAAAATCAGAAAGAACTCACCTATCCAACTTGGTTACCCAAGAAATAATCTTGCCTCCCTATAGAATGGCCCTGGCCACTACCATTAGCAGTTAACTAGGCTAATGAAAATTCCACTTATTCAAAGATGGCTAATCAGAAACCTATACAAAAAAGCAATATCAATTTTTGTGGAAAAGAAAAACCAAATGGCAAATGATGAAACAGAAAGCTGTTGCCATAGAGTCGATGCAAATATGACAAAGAATTAAGAAAAATTGGATGAATTAAATGTTTTATATTAATGGACGCATAAAGCATAGATCAAAGATGTTCTTAAAGATACAGTAATGTAACAGTAGAAAATTAACCAAGAGTTAACAAGGATAAGTAAAAAGTGGAAAAGGTTTCTTCTTTAGAGTTGCTATTATAAGACAGAGATAAAAGAATTAGTGAGGCCAAATGAGAGAAGCAAGCAAAATAAATTGGAAACAATGATGGAAAATAAGGGTGGGAGTAAAATAACATCTTTCATATTTGCTTTAGACTGGAAATAATATAAAAGTACATGTACGTGGAAGTGATTGAATATGTTACTACAATTATTTAAAGACATACTATGAGGGCCGGGCATGGTGGCGCACGCTTGTAATCCCAGTACTTTGGAAGGCGGAGACCAGAGGATCCGGGTTCGCGGCCAGCCTCAGCTCTCACACTCTCTCTCCCTGTGTGTGTGTCTCTCTCTCTCCTTAGCGAGGCCCTCCGCAACTTCGTGAGACCCGGTTTCAAAATAAAGTATAAAAAATAGGGCCGGGGGTGTAGCGCGGAGGTAGGACGCCCCTGCGTTCCATCCCCGATACCACACACAAAAAAAAAGACATACTATGAAACAGAAAATAAAGTCAGTTCAGAAATCTCATTACACACTTACATGAAGCATTCTCTTGTATGTGAGGTTTAGAGAGCATGCAGGGTACTTAACTACTACTGTGTATATAACTGTATATACTCTGGATATACACAGATAGTAGTGTATGTAACTACTACTATCTGTGTAGTGTGTGTGCACATATGCATGTGTTTGTAAACATTTTCTTTTGTGAGCATATATTATCTTAATAGTACAAATAAGACTAATAAGGCTGATTTCTTCTGAGAAATGTATAGGTGGAAAACAGGATGGTAGAGAAATGATGCTTTTATACTTATTAAAGTATTATAGTATGAGAATATGTTGAATATTAAAAATAAACATGAGGAAAATTAGAAATGAAAAAGTATATTAGTGCATGTGACTTTGGAAACTTTTAATGTCATTTATTTATGATTAACAGCCAATAAATGTGAATCCCATGATAGCAGGATTGTTGTCTCACTCTTTTCTTTGTTCATACCAGCAGTTGGGCCATTGACTAAATGGCAGTTTACCTCAATTAACCACATTTATGGAAGGTCTGACTCTTTATATTATGGTACTATAACCAAGGCACTATCTTTTTATTGTATAGTCAATTTTAAATCTACATCAAATGCCCATGAAAATACTTACCACCTTTGGAGTTACAAATCACTCCTAAATATAGGTATGTAGACTTGGTATTACAGAACTATTTTGTGTACCTGAATGTGGAAAATCTCTGTTCCTTTTATCTCTTTCTTGTAAATGATATCCTTCACTTTCGTCTGCAGGATCTTTCATTAATAACTTCCCTTCCAATGCAAAAGCATGCTGAAGTCATTCATATTAAAAAAGACCCTCTTATCTATCTAATTCTTTTTTTTATTACTGGGGATTGAACTCAGGGGCATTCTATCTCTGAGCTACACCCCCAGCCATTTTTTTTATTTTTTATTTTAAAACAGGGTCTTGCTAGTTTGCTGAGAGCCTCACAAAGTTGCTGAGGCTGTCCTTGAACCTGCGATCCTCCTGTCTCAGCCTCCCAAATTCTGGGATTAATGCATGTGCTGTCACACACATCTTATCCACTCCTTTTAAAAGTTAATTTCAAAACTTTTAAAATAGAGATCTGCACTTGCTACCTATAAATTTCCTTCCTTTTCCTACAATGTCAACTTTGATTTCACTTCAACCCTAGCATTTTTGCACAAAAATGTTGGTTCTAAAGGTCCACTCATTCTATCTTAACTTTTCTGCAACTCTTTAATGTAGCTGACCTCTCCTTCTCAAATCTCCTCTCTTTCTTTGGTTCTGCATGCCACTCCTGACTCCTGATTCTGCTTAGACCATCAGAAACATCTTGCCAGTTCTTTCTTTCTTCTTGCCCATATTTTCCATTCTCTTTCCTAACCTACATACCTTTCTGTTCCTAAAGATTTTACTTACATATATATTAAGACCACTCTCATTACCTGTATACTTACATGTAATACAAACCACTAAATCATTCTACCAAAAATTTTCTGACATAATAACTGTTCTCTCTGTTTTCTGTGGCTATTCAACTAACACTGAAATTGGTTAATAAGATGACAAAATAAGAACTTACCAGAGTCCAAGTGAAATGAAAAATAAACATAAAGAGGTAACAAATTGGAAGTGGTTCACCCTTAAGATATTATTAGCACCTTCATTCTGACAATCTTGTGAGCTTGAGTTAAAAAAAAATCGCCAGGTGTGGTGGCATAGGGCTGTAATCCTAGTACTTGGGAGGTTGAGACAGGAGGATCACAGTTCAAGGCCAGCCTCAGCAATATAGTGAGGCTTTCAACAACTTAGGGAGACCATGTTTCCAATAAAAAGTAAAAAGGGCTGGGGGTGTAGCTTGGAGGTAGAATGCCTCTGGGTTCACTCCTCAGTACCAAATAAATATATATATTATAAATAATATAAATAATATATAAATATATATATTATAAATAATATATATTATTTCATATATATATATATATTTATGTATATACCTAGTATGTGTGTGTGTGTGTGTATGTGTATGTATACTTATATATATTGAGTATATATATATATATATATGAAATAAGGGGAAGGATGGTCTCATTTTTTAGATATTGAGATTATTGACTGGAGATGAAAAAAACAATGTGTTTGGTGTGTTTAAAGGAATGAGACTCTGTTTTGAAGAGAGTATCACTATTGAAGAATAATGAAATAAAAATTCTAGGAATTAAAAATCCAGTCACTGGAATTAAAAACTTGATGGATGGCATACTTTCTACTTTCAACAGTGAAGGAAGGCCTGGTACTGGTCTTGCCCTCCCATGATAGAAAGAAAAAGAGAGTAGTAATTTCTAGAATGAAACAGGTAGTATTACAACAGATTTGACAACCATTACAATGGTAATGAATTGACATGTGTAACTTACACTCGTAATTTTGATGATTGAATAGGGATTAACCAATTCCTTGAAAATTACAAACTACTAAAATTCAGCAAAGATGAAATAGATAACCTGAAGAGAATGGTAACTATTAAAAATATATTTTTAATTGAAAAACTTCCCCAGAAAGAAAATTCTAGGTTCAGTAGGTTTTACAAGAGAATTTTGCCAAATATTCAAAGAAAAATTAACATCAATTTTATATAATGTCTTTCAGATTTTTTTAAAAAAAGGAATACTCCTGAATTTTTTCATGAGAATTGTATAACTCTCTACTAGAACTAGTTAAAGGTGGAGGGGAGAAAACTATGGTCAATATTTATTATGAACTTGCATGTAAAATTCTCAACAATAATATTAGCAAGTCAAGCTAAACAATTTATAGAAAGAAATATGTACCATAAAAAAGTGAGTTACAATGTATATAGCAAGAGTTTTAAAGCAAGGAAAAAAGAAAAAACTATATAAAACTTAGACAAGATGTAAAATGTCTTTACTCACAGATGACAGGACTATATACTTTAGAAATCATAAAGTATCTACCAAAAAGATAAAAACTAAAATGTAAGCTTAGCAAAGTCGCATTATTCAATATATAAAGATAGAATGCATGTTTACACACTAGCGATGAACAATTTGAATTTTGAATTTAAAACCACACAACTCATTTTAGCATCCAAAACATGAAGTTTCAGGGATAAATTCAAGGATGAGGGTTTGTATATTTGCCAAAAGTCAAACTGTACAATTAAAACGGGAACATTTTATTTATATTTGTATGTGATTTATACTTCAATAAGGTAAATAATAAAACAAATATAGATAGGACAGATATCTTCTGAACAGTCTTGAATCAAGATATATTTATTTTTTAATTCTAAAAAATAGTGATCTTTGTCAGAATTTCTAATCACTGGTTTCCTCCTTAACTAATAATTAAGTATAAATTTAAGCAAGTCCTTTAGCCTTTCCATGTTCAGTGAACACGTATTTGTTGGACAATTTTGATGCAATTTGCTGTTGGAGATAGAAGAATCAGACAAACCTACACCACCTACAATCATATTTTCATCAGAAGTTGCCTACATTTTGTTAAAAAAAAAACAAGAGAAAAAAGAGGGAGAAAGTGTCCTATTTCCCATCAAATTTCAGACCTAATGCCTCTTGCCCATTGTGATGATTTTGTGTTGTCTTGGCTGGACAGGTGGTGATCACATTGAGCATTATTTATAGGTGTGTCTTTGAGACTCTTTCTGGATGATATTAATCTTTTCAGTTGGTTGATTTGGTAGAGCAGATGGGTGTGGTTAAACACAACCCACTGAGGGCCTGGACAGACTAAAGGTGAAGGAAGAGGAGTTCACCCATTTTTATTATATGCCTATGTTCTTCATTTTAGACTTTTGCCATCTTTTTTGGTCCTCAGACTCAGATTAAGACCATTCTATGCCCTGGTTCTCAGGCCTTCAGACTTAAACTGAGTGATGCTATCATCCCCTTTGGTGTCCCGCTTGTAGTAAGCAGATGGTGGAACTTCTCAGTTTCCTTAACTGCATGACTCAATTCCTCATAATAAATCTACACACACACAGACACACACACACACACACACACACACACACACACACACACATGCATGCGCACAGACACTCTGTTTCTCTGGAGAACTATGACAGTATACTTTTCAAGGACAAATTCCTTTCTCATCTCTATTCATTCCACAGTCTTCAGATTCTTTTTTTTTTTTTTTTTTTTGCGGTACCGGGGATTGAACCCAGGGGTGTTCTACCTCCGCGCTACACCCCTGGCCCTATTTTTTATACTTTATTTTGAAACCGGGTCTCACGAAGTTGCGGAGGGCCTCACTAAGGAGAGAAAGAGAGAGAGAGAGACAGGGAGAGGGAGAGCGAGAGAGGTGAGGCTGGCTGCGAACCTGGATCCTCCGGTCTCCGCCTCCCAAAGTACTGGGATTACAAGCGTGCGCCACCATGCCCGGCCTCTTCAGATTCTTTATAGATCATTATCATCAGTATCAATATGTGCCATAATATGTTCCATAGTGAGAAAACATAAATAACAACAATGATTTCCTTTATCTTCACAATACCTCTTAAGGTAGTACCTCACAAATATTTACTCTTTGCAGCAAAATTCCTTAATTACTTAATGACTCTCTAATTATAATCACCACTTCTAAATACCCATGCACTCCAAAACTTCCTTGGTCTAGGTTTTTCTCCTGCCACATAATACCAATGACATATGGCAACCTCTACGTTGACAAGACTGAAGAATGCTTCTCCTTTTTCCACTTATTCCAGTTTTTATTGTCAGTTATCACAGTTGAACATCCCTTCATGAAATACTCATGATTTCCTGGGGACAACTGGTTTCTGTGTTATAAATTCTTCTAATTTTTCTTTTGTCTCCACTGTTGTCTTCTCCATTTGTTTCCAAACTTGCAATTTTGAGATACCCCAGGATTCAATCTCCTTAAGTAGAATATATGCTTCTATGAGATAATACTTACATTATCTAGAGAAAGAGTCAGAAACATTAGTCCATCTGTCTCCCTTTAAAAACAGTGATTATTAAAGTAGTGATGAAAGTAGAGGCTCACAGTAACATCGAAATAAAAATGATTATGTTTAAATCCATTAAAAAAAATCCTGGAAACCAGACATGGTGGTGTATGCCTGTAATCCCAGTACTTGGTAGGATGAGACAGGAGAATCACAGGTTCAAGGCCAGCTTCACTAACTTAGAGAGACCCTCAGCAACTTAGCAAGATCCTGTTTCAAAATTATTTTTTTTGAAAAGGAGCTGGGGTTGTAGCTTGAAGGTAGAATGCCCCTGGTGTCAATCCCAAGTATCCCTTCCAAAAAAAGTTCCTGGAAAATGAAAACATAGAACAAGAGAATACTAGATTCACTCTAAGTTTATACATTTTGTGCATTCTTCAGTCCAGGAATAATTTGTTTTTTTTTCTTACTATATTTACACCTAAAATCTAGAAACTGCTTCAAATCATTGAAAACTACCTTATTATTTTAAAGTAATTTGAATTAACTTATTAAATAAATTTATTATGCTCATAGATTTTCAAGAGATAGAATTTCAAATCCTTTGGCATTGACATAAATCTATTATCATCTAAATCTAGGCTGTAGGTATAAGACAAAGCTTTTTCTTAGGATGTTTGGAGCTCTCAAACTGCATGATATAATTCAGCATTTACTTGAACAGAGCCTTTGTTGCATCGCCATTGTATTTTGGTATATTTTGTCTGCTGCCAAATTTTATGTTTTGGATAATAGAGTACACGTTCTTGCTACCATTTCACCCATCAAAGTGTATATAACTCACTATTGACAAAATAGTAAGCACTCAACAAGTATTTGCTATATTGTTATTTGTGGCTCTTTATAATCAAAATGTAATGTGGCAAAAATATCCCCGAAGAGGAAAAAAATGTAGAAAACCATGCTGAGGTCAAAGCTCTGAGTGAAAGGAGAGGGAGTTTATCCTGGAACATGATGAAAAGAACGAGGAAGAGAATGGGAGATTCGCTGCGTCTGGGCCAAGCCTCAGCAGCCAGCTCTGTTGGAAAGCCTGAATCAGCAGCCACATGGACCTAAATTAAACATTTTGCTAATATATAATTCTCTTCATTTTATCTAATTTTACTCGAGTATTAAGTAAATCAGATGTGGGCAAACCTTTTGCCAAATTAGTGAGTAGCTTTCGAATAACAAGAAAAATGATCATTTGCAATATTCATTGAATCTTGTTAACATGAATTATAGCGAATGAAGACCTGCAGCAAGATTTATTAAAAATTCAAATTTTTGACAATTGCAGCAAGGTTTTGGCTATTGATACATTGTTGGAGAGGCAAGAAAAAAAAAGACACATTCAACTTTGCAAATTAACTTGGTTAATCACCTGCATGACAGAGAAGAATAGCATCCAAATTTTTTCTTCCATTTAGTAAAAGATTTACAAAATGATTGAGGCAGTTCCTTGGGGCATGTTTTTTTTTAAAAATATGGAATTTCTACTTAAACACCTAGCAATTTAGAGATGTTTGCAATTTGACAAAATATCTATATTTTCACAATTGGCCAAAGCCCCACAATTATAGTTATTGCTTTGAATGTTTGAAAAGTATTAAGCAAAGTCATATATGAATGTAATTTCTAAAGCCAAAAGTCAATTTTAGCCCTGCAGGTACTGGACATTACAGATCATTGTGTTTTTGTGCTTTGCTCAATTGTATTTACCGCTTCCCAGCCTAGTAAACAGCTAATTCTCCCAACTCTGCTTACAGTGAGTGAAGCACTTGCTCTTGCCTATTCAGCATCTCTTTTAATTTGTAAGCAGTTCCATAAATCTCTCCTGGCTTCTAGGGACATAAAGACTTCTATGATGAAGTGGCCAATGTGGTGGCTTAATAAGCAGAAAGCCAGGCTTTTTCCGCCATGGATCCCAGGGACCACTGTCTTATTCCTGGCTCAGTAGATCAGATTTTGAATTCCGGCCAGGGTAATTAGCACACTTTAGGGTCTCAATACACAAAGCAGAATAGTCAGCATTAGCAAAGATGTCTTGTGAGTGTTTTCTGAGTGGTAGAAAAGGAATGGCCAGCTGTGGCAGGTCTTTGGGACTCTACTGAAAGTGACCCACTAAATACATTTCTGCCTGGGGAGAGTAATATGCATCAACACTCTAAGCTGCGAGGCAATGTCTTTATTACAGTCTTTAAATGCATTTTAAAAAAATAGGGAAAAAAAAGAGAAAGAGCTGGGAGTTTTCCCTAACATTCCCTAGAAAGCAAATCCTCACTGTTACATTGCCTAGAATACAAGTATCAATAAAGACAAAGTTAAAACTTCTAGTAACAGCATTTTTTCTGGCAGTCAGTCAGAATAACATGCTTTGAAAATGAAAAATAGCAAGCTGTCCTAAAATAGTTTTAGTGATGGAGCTAATATGGCTGGATTTTGACATATTCATTATCAATTTACCACAAAGTTTGCATTGTCTAGCCTTTTTTGCAGCCGTATTTTGGAAACTTGACAACTATGGTGAGATAATATGGAATTCTTTAGGGAGGCCCCACACCTGTGATTAACATTCTAAGCTTGAAGCTTCATGTTAGAATTCTCTGGAAAGTGGAATCAAAAATTTCACTGGTTGTTTCCTACCAAGGCGTTCTCTGAGACGGGTAACTCTTAAGTGTGTATGTCACACATGTTGTTAAAATAGACTTTCTGTTTTAGAATTATTTTTGGTTCAGAGCAAAACTGAATAGAAAGCCTTCTATCCTCTTTCTATCCTCCCTTCTATCCTCTGTCCTCACATAGATACTACCTCCTCGCTATCAACATCGCTCACCAGAGTGGAACATTGGTTACAGTGGATGGGTTGACATTGTCTCATCAGCATCACCCCAAATTCATACTTTACATTGGGATTCACTCTTGGTATTTTATATTTTATAGGTTTTGACAGATGTATGATATATATTCACCATTATAGTGTCATACATCTTAGTTTCACTGTCCTAAAAATCCTCTGTTCTATGTATATTCGCCCCTGATGAACACAACCACTGGCCACCACTGATCCTTTTCCTCTTTATGTTTCCTTTTCAAGAATGTGATACAGTTGGAATCATACAGCATGCTGTCTTTGCAGAATGGCTTCTTTCACTTAGTTATATGCATTTAAGTTTCCCCCATGTCTTTTTGTGACTTCCTAGACACTTCTCTTTGTGCCGAATAATATTTCATTGCATGGATAGACCACCATTTATCCGTTCCCCTACTGAAGAACATCTTGGTTTCCTCCAAATTTTGGCAATTATGAGTAAAGCTACATTAAACACTCATGTCCAGATTTTTGCATGGACTTAAACATTTTCAAATCATTAGGGTAAATACCGAGGAATGCAATTGCTGGATTGTGTGGTAATATGTAATGTGTAAGAAAGAGCAAAACTGTATTTCAAAATGACTGTACCATTTTGCATTCCCACCACTAGTGAATGAAAGTTCATGTTGTTCCACACCCTCATAAGCATTTGGATTTTGGCCATGTTTCATAACTTTTTGAAAGTGAGTTTCTTTGAGCATCTCATGTAAGAATAACAACTTCATACTGCCAGGGTCTTTAAATCACAACATTCTTATTTGAATATTTAGGCATATAAAAAAGATAGAAGGCTATAATGTTTATTTTTCTATCAATAGGAAATACCTAATTAAATGTACACTTAAGTGAGAGAAACCTGTAATTCGCTAACATATCTGACAATAGGTAATATACAGTAAAAGTATCTAACAAAGCAATCTCATGAAGAAAGTTCTAAATCATTCTTTTACTCACTGGTGTTTTGCATAGCTTATTCTCTTTCGAGAAAGAACTTGATAGATGCTCCAAATAATTATTTAGAATAAGGAGAAGTAAGGCAAATCCTCTTGGTATCTTTTTGATTGTTATTATCCATTTCTCATTAACCTCTTGACTAAGTAACAGGAGTTACTGATCTGTGTAGTAAAGATAAGAAAAGTGTCAGTCAGCCTACCAAAATAAAATAAAATAGGTGTACATATAAAACTAATTTCAATGGAAGCCAGAACAAGTGACACATTTTGAAAAATTCTTCAACTCCTTGAAATGGTTATTCCCTCCCATTCTGCTGTCTTATGAATAGAGAAAAGACCAAATCATATATTAAGGTTAAGACAAGAAAATTATTTGGTCATCCCTTTAAGTGTGATTATAGGTGAAAATTAAACCCATATTATGAGGACATACAAAGAATTTATTGAAGAATAAAGGTAATGAATTCAAGGAACATCCTATATCTTTAGCTTAAATTACAGTGACTATTTTAATTAATGCAGTTGGACAAAGATGGTATGGTTCTGTGTGTTTATGGTATATACACATGAACCCAGACCAAGAAATACATCTCCATCTTACATTTAGTATTATAGAGCCTTTGGTTAATAGCTTATTGGTCTCCTTTTAAAAATTTTTATTCCTAAGAAATATGTCTCCTAAAGAAAATGAGGTAGAACTAATAGGCAAAATATAGAAAATAAAACATCAAAAAGCTTCCAAAGATATCTGCTATTTAAGTACTGATGAATTCACAGGAGTAACAAGCAGTTGTGGTTTAGAGTCATAGAAATCCAGATTTAAAACCTGACTCAGTAGATTATGAGCTCTATAACTCTTGACCAATTTATTTACCAAGCTAAGGCTCACTTTTGTCATCTGCATAATGAAAATGACAGCCAGCATGGTTTCTTTGGGAAGACAAAAATTTTAAAATGTACCTATTGCTTCCATTATTTATTATAAAGTATTATTAATTTTTACTGTTATTTCTTACAGGTTAAACACATTTCTTTATATCTATATTTTTATTGAAAGAACCACACTTTAAATACTCTTTTTGGTAATTTGTCATTTTCACCTAACTATGAATTTCAAAAAGTTTCCATGCCAATAGAAAAGGATTAGAACCGCTTTTTGAATGGTTCTTTTCTAAGTGCTCTCTTGAATAATTGTTTTCTTATTTAGGTAGCCAATGTATTATTTTAGACACCTAAAATTTCCAGTATTCATTTTGCTAAATGATACCTCAATGACCGTACAACCAAACCATTTTGTAAAATGTTAATTATCCCAGTAGGATTATTATGTTTTAACAAGCATGCTTACATATGTTCAATAGATATTTCAAAATGCCTTTTAGAAATATTATACTAACTTATACCAAATCCACAGCTGTGTATGAAAGTGTCCAATGGCTCTATCATAGCTGTAATAATGATGAGGGCATTTGGAATCTGGTCTAGTCAGTTGGTAATATGGACAAATTCAAAAAGTTCCTCCAATTTCTCACGAAAGTGTAGAATCTAAAATATACAAATTTCAATTTAAGAGAATTTTAAAATTTTTTCTCCTGCATGCCAAATTGGCAAAAATCAGTAGGCTTTTAAATTTCTGTGCCAATTTCACCTGTATACTGTCTATTTAATGTCCTATGTGATTTTTTGGTTTTATTCTGTTTATTATGGCTTTCTTATTATTTTAATATTTTAACAGTGGTGATTCTCTCTAAATGTTAACATAGTCATTATTATTTCATGTTTCTTATCAGAAGCATTACTTATTCCTGCTTGGTCAGAAAGAGAGAAGTGAGAGAATTTTAACCATATACCCTTACCTCTCTCTGAGTAGATTTTGTTCTTAGCTGAATTTTCATAGGGAGTCTGTATTTGGTAGTATTCTGTTATAGATGGTTCAGCAGGTTTGGCCAGGTTATTGGGTTGAACTACAGTCATATATAATCATGTCACACATTTGTTCTCTGGACACCTCATTATAAAATGAATATGCATTAATCTTTGCATTCTAGTTAGAAAATCAATTCAAAGATTTCTTTATACGAGCTATACATTCATAAAAATAGCATATATATAGAAGAAAATGAGATAATAATTTACCACTAATGACTGTTTTTGGTACTGGGGATTGAATTTGGGGGCACTCTGAGCTACACCCCCAGCCCTCCTATCTTTTTTTTTTGGAAATAGTCTTACTAAGTTGTGGAGAGCCTCACTAACTTGCTGAGGCTATCCTCAAACCTGAGATACTCCTGTCTCACCCTTCCAAGTACTGGGATATAGGCATGTGCCACCACAGCTGACCATTACTACTTTTAAATGATTAAAGTTGCAAATATGCTAAAAAGACAGGATAATTAAATGATTGGGGTAAAAACAGTACACATTTACTATTTAGAAAGCATATGTATTTACTGTATGGCACATAGTCACTATTGTCTTAATACTCTTTATCATTATTTGGCCAGAGTGGTCCTGGTATATTTTGTATATCATCTCTTTATGAATATTATATTGTCTATGCTCTAGATTCTATCCCTTCCTGTCTTCTCATGGATTGTTGTGGTTTAAAACTTTGTGTTCCCCAAATTTCATATACTGAAATCTTAATCCTTAAGGGGCTGGTTTTAGAAGGTAGGGAATTTGGGATGTGATTAGATTATAAGGGTGGGACTTTAAGAATAGGATTGGTGTCCTTAGAAAAGGAATCCCAGAGAACTCAGTTGCCCCTTTCATCAGGTGAGGACAAGGGAGGAAGGTGCTATCTATAACAAACCAGGCACGCTCCAGACACTAAATATGCAACACCTTCATCTTGGACTTCCCAGTCTCCAAAACTATGAGAAATAATACTCAAAAATGGATAAAATATAGATCTTACACTGGAATACATCTGATCTCTCCTTCATCTTGAATTGTCCTCTTCTTACTCTCTTTCTTATAATCATTCAAACATACACAGATCTTTACCATCTAAAACAAAAGATGAAACACATGCATCTACAAAAGTTTCACAGAACTTTCAATTATGTGTACTATCATTACCATTTTATCCATGGGGACAGTCAAATTCAGAGATAGTTAAGGATCTTACCCAAGGTAACAATGGCAGCCTAGGGCTGCCATTGAAGCCCTAGGCTATAGGACAACAGAAACCATATCCTTTCCAGTTCTGACATAACAAATTGTCTATCAAATGAGGACCCGTGTGATGATCATACAGAATATAACATAAGATGCCAAGGATCTGAGCTTTTTATGATAATCCTGAAATTTGCCAAATTTATTCTATTTTTTTCTTAAAAGGATGATACCAGCATGGTAACACCTATTTAAATGAGCCATATTTTTCTGTAATTCTAGAACATTTCTTTACTCACTCTCCTTGTGAAAGATTAGTGAAGAATTGAGCCAGCTGCAAATACATTGTGCTTGATTTTTGTGAATTAGCATGAAGACTAAAATTCCTAGAAAATTGATGGTTGGCAGAATTTACATAATTCTGGTCATATTAAGAACTTTCAGTTCTTTAAATATAATTTGCCCCTCTCTGCTGTAATACCATGATTTTTGTGAAATAAAGATAACAGCTGAGGCCTAATTCAGTTAGATTCTATTATACAGTCAGTGAGCAATATGATAAGTATCTCTTCCATAAAAAAGATCCTTTGAGTATGAGTCATCTATGCTAATGTAGCTTATTAATGTGTTCACTGTTTTATAGACCACTAGAAATCTCTTCACACCTATTTTCTTCATCATAAATTAGCTACAGGTTTTTTAGACATCTAGATATATGCCATATTATCACTTCAGCCTTTAGTATAACCCTGTACACATAACATGAAGAAAGATTCTTGTAGTTATATATTCTTTGCTTCTGAATTTCTCATTAAAATTGATTTTGTACTTGTGATGTCACCAGTATCACGGGGCCATAAATTATGTAGATATACCCTTATCCTTATTATTTTATTCCAATTTTTGTTGCACATTTGTTTTCTCCAAGTAAAGCAAATACTTCCACCTATAGTCTGCATCTCATCCCCCTATCACCAGGACCCTGATCTACCAAGTATTCCCTCTGACAATGAAATCATCAACTCTCTGAATCCTTGCTTTTCCTTCAACATGTAACTCAAGTTTCCTTATTTGAAGTAACAAAGGCATTTAAAATCTACTCTCATAGAAATTTTCAATTGTACAATATGGTATTATTAACTATAGTTAACTGTTATACATTATTACATCCCTACACCTTATTCATCGCGCATAATTGAAATTCTCTACTCTTTAACCAACATCTCTCCACTTCCCCTGCCCCCTGCAACTGGCAACCACCATTATACTCTCTATTTTTAAGAGTTTGATATTTTTAGATTTCACATACTAGGGAAATCATGAAATATTCATCTTTCTCTGCCTGGATTATTTCACTCAACATAATATACAATCTTTATTTATCAATTATACTTCAGTAGAGCTAAAATCTTTTAAAATGAAGTAATGCATGCGCAAAGTGTTTTATTCTTGTGGATCTTTCTAAGTATTATACTGTCTTTCTGCTTTATTTTGGTTATGGTTTGCATATTCCCTATATTTCCCTTCTTTTTTCTATGCACAGTATTCTTACTTAAAAGCCCACATACAATTTATAATCTTTCCCTCTGTTTTCTATAACTGCTGCATATTGCTACCCATCTTCCATTGACATCACTCCATTGAAAGTACTTTCTGTAGGTTCACCAGTGTCAATTTACTTACTAATATTTCATATTCTTTATTAACACAAACTTCTCCTTTTCATTTTCTTTACTTATTTCTGGTTGCCTCTCTTCTGTGTCCTCTTTTGGTTTTCTTACTTCTGCCTGCTTCTACAATCACATTTCCCAAAGTTCTTTCCTCAACACCTCTCCCTTCTCCTCACAACTTCCCCAAGGAAATTCTACATGTTCCATGGCTTCAAATATCACCTATGGGCAGATATCTCCCCAAGCTAATTTTCAGAAAATATTCCTTCTGAGTTCCAGACCCACACACCCATCCCAATTTTTCTATCAGACGTCTTCATATATTTATGTCCAAACAGTTATGTTATATTTCAAATGTCATACATATATTTAAAAAACTTGTACATGTTGTCCACCAAATCTATTATTCTTCCTATATTTCTGTGTCTATAAATGAGATTGAAATCCATCCAGTAGCATAAACATGAAACTATATATCACCCTGGCTATTTCTTTTTCTCTTACTTGATACCTCAATTTTGCCATAAAGTTTTATCAGATCAAGTTCCTTTGTTTTACATGAATCTGTCTATTCTTTCCATTCTCGTTGCTAATTTATTACAGATCCCATTGCTGGTTTTGGTTTGGCTTGTGAATCTTCTTAAATAGCATCTGTAATTCTAAATTGCCCATTACATGCCCACTACCCAATCCATTATTCACATGACTTCCAGAATGATCTTTCTTTGAAGTAACTTGATGTATAGTGTCAGTGTCTACCTAAAATATTTTAATCACTCCTCCCTTACTTCCTGGGCACCTAGTATTTAGGAAACAGTTTACATTCTTCAGTGTGGCCTTTTATTGATACATTTCAGTTTATCCCTGATCTTAATTTTCATTTTATCCCCCTCATAATGTATTATACAGTGATTTGATGGGGTTTGCATTTTTCCCTATATCTTTTTCTCTCTTATGCAGGGTCTTTGTAATAGTCCCTCTGCTGTTATCATACTCCTAATCTAAATGTACCTGGATTATCTGGCTCTTGTGCTTGTTCTCTCTCTCTCTTTCTCTCTTTATCTCTATCTCTATCTCTATCTCTATCTCTCTCTCTCTGACAGAGACAGAGAGAGAGAGAGATTCATTTTAGAAGAATTCACTCAAGTACTGTGTCTTCAAATAAATACTGTTCAAATTTTCAAAAGAGTTTTAGTTCTTCTCTTCCAAATGCTCTCATTATACATTGAGTATGTCTCTAATGTGGTGTTTTATTATTTTTATTTTTATATGAATTTATTTATCTCTCAATACCCATTTACTGTTATTAAATACCGATGTTAGCATTTCCATAACATGAAAAATGTATAATTTATTTCAAAGTTTATGAAGTACACAGCATGTTTTAAGAATTACAGCCTTTATTGTTTTGTTTTGTTTTTATACTTTTATTGGTGCATTATGGTCTCGCATTATAATGTAGTTCATAGTGATGGTGACATAAATGCACACAGCACTTGGTGAGCTTTCTCCTGGTTTCCTCCCCACTCTCCCTCCCCATACAAGATATTGAGATTGGCATTAGTGTTCTCATATATGTATATAATATCAATGGAACTGTTTCCTTCATTAATTCTCCCGCTTCCCCTCCCTTACCCTCTCCTGGACCACCTCCCTTGCTCCACTAGAGTTTTTCTTCCATTATCTAAAGTCATGCGTGTATTCAGATTATTCCCTAGCTTCCATGTATGAGAGAAAATGTATGAGCCTTCACTTTCTGTGACTGGCTAATCTCACTTAACCATTAATGTTCTCTAGGTCCATCTGCCGGGGCCCAAGGCGAAGCCAAAGTTTCTTCAGCTGTTTGACAAGTCACTGCAGAAGGAGGTTTGTCACAGAGCTGACATCCTCTGGTGGCGGCAAGCCTGTTGGTGGCCTTATTGTTAATGTTAATAAATGTGGGAGATGTCAGGACCAAAAGGCAAAGCCAAAGTTTCTTAAGCTGGTTGACAGAGTCACAGCAGAAGGAGGCTTGTCGCAGAGCTGACATCCTCTAATGGCAGCCTAGCCTATTGGTGACCTTACTATTAATGTTAATAATTGTGGGATTGGTGATGGGAATTGTAGGACTTATGCCAAAAACTCAATTTACGCAGAATGACTCGAATACAGGCGAAATGCAGGAAAAATGTTGTTCCCAGCATAGAAATAATTTATAGGAAAAGAGAGTTAAACCAGATAATGAGTACTACCCACCAATCTGTAAATTATTAGCTAGTACTCAGAACAAGGAGGAACATAAACAATGACCTGTTGTATCAATAATTATGGCTTCTGGGAGGCCTGCCTACTGGATAGGTAGGAGGCTCTGGTTTCCCCATTGAGGAAAACAAGCAACCAAGCCTGTGACTATCAGCCTGTGACTGACCCTCCTCTGAGTTATACAGGTGCTTACCTTCAAGGCGAATGGTGGCAAAAGGGTCCGAGCTAGAGACACAAACTTTATGATAAGGCTTGCTAGAAACTCTACATTTTGTGCTTCTTTTACTTCATCTAAGATTAATCAATTACACAAAAAGATATAGAAAAACTCAAAGCTCAACTAAAGGAAGAATAAAGTATAGAATATAAGCATAAATGGCATTAAGATAGAATATAGTTTAGGTATAGGTGTGAGATATAGGTGTAAGGTCTAGTTAACCACATTATTCATAGCTTTTAACTTTTAGCATAAGTATAGTTATAGATAAATGATATTAAAATAGAATATAGTTTAAGTATAGGTGTAAGGGATTCATAGCTTTTAACTTTTAGCATAAGTATAGTTATAGTCTACATAGGAAAGATATAAATAAAAATAGTTTAATAGTAGATATAGTTAACCACAATGACATTTATTAGTTAGCATAATATATGTAGCCACATAATATAAAAAATAGTTAAGACTTATATAAAAAATATAAAAAAGGCATTAGTCAAAAGCCTTTAGGTAAGGTTATGTTTGTCACCTGATAATTGCAGCGTGATATTT
>PVJS01025425.1:0-27862 GCA_004027185.1 Glis glis
GAGGGCCTCACTAGGTAGAGAGAGAGAGAGAGAGAGAGAGAGAGACAGGGAGAGAGAGACAGGGAGAGAGAGAGAGAGCGAGAGAGCTGAGGCTGGCCGCGAACCAGGATCCTCCGGTCTCCACCTCCCAAAGTACTGGGATTACAAGTGTGCGCCACCACGCCCGGCTGTTTTCTGAATACATTCCTAAATCTCCCTTATGCAATATAACAGTTGTAATTCATAATATTTATGCAAAAATAACATATAGGAACTCAAATCTTGAAGTCATAATTTTCAAATACATTTAACAAAAATTTGATGAATTGAAATATTGGATTTGAATAATTGGATTTGAATAATTGGTGTCTCATATAATGTCATACTTTGGTTTAATGCAATATTTGAGATAATTTTTATTATGTGGGGGTATTATCTGACAAAGAGAATTCTATGATTAGAGAACATTTTCTTAGGTTTAATTTAGCAATGCACATATAGCATATTAAGCTTGAGAGAGAAATTGTTCATTTCAAAGTATCAGTTGACATAGTGACTTTATACTTCTTCCTGACTGCCAATTCCAACTTGACATCATGCATCAGGCTGAATAACACAGATTCCTGGAGATTGCAATTTAGTTTCTGCACGTCAAATGAGCATGAAGAACACTGTTATCCCTAGAGGGTATGTACCATAGACTATCTAATTTGAGTTGTTTAAAAATATTTCTGATTTATTGTATTTGATCATTTAGTTAGTAATTATGTTAGCCATAGCAAATCATAAGCTGTTGACTGCTCTTATTCATCTTAAAATGTGATATTTAACATTTATCAAAAATGACTTTTATTGTTTGGTCAACAATCAATTTTGTAGCTAAAGTGAATTTAAAAGACACAATCCAAAACAATATAAGTAACATTTTCCCTGGGGAAAACCTTGCATGTTATAGGAAGAACTAAAACCCCAAATAAATTCCAAGTGTGAGGTTTATAAAAATCTACAATTTAGTGAGCCCTTACTGCATATTAGACATAAGACTGACAATAGTATCATTTTGCAGGTGAGAAAAATGTGACTGGGATGAAATGCTCTACAAAGTGGTCAAAATTACATGGGGAATGAGTGTCAGAGGTTAATGCAATTGTAGAATTGTGTAATCACAAACTTTATTCACCAAGACACAGCACCACATCACCTCTCCTGAATACTTTCCAGTTAGCATCATTTCAATCTCTAGAAGGATGGCTGGTCAGAAGTTAAAAGATAATAACAATATTTATGAGCAATTCTGAAAGTTCTGGCAATTCCTCTATTTCTTGAATTACAATAAATGTTTAGCTGCTGTCACAGAGACCCAAAGTAACAAAGACTTCAAAGTAAATTGAAATAAATTGTTTTAATTATCTTACCCCCCCCCTCATTGTCTAGGAAGATGTTGGCCCGGACTGCTTGGAAAACTGTAGTATCAGGATATGCACCTCCATCTATCTTACATCCTCCTCAGTGATTTGTCTTCATTTACATACCCAAGGTAATTCACTAACTCATGGCAGTATTCCAGACAGTTGGCAAGGCAGGAGGCACCCCTTCTTTATAAGGTCTGGAAGTTTTTGGTTGCATGGGCTGAATGCTGTGTCCCCTAGAAATTTCCATGTTGAAATCCTAATACTCAAGGTGATGATAGTAGTAGGTTAGGCCTTTGGGTAGAGATTGGATGATTAGGGTGGAAACACTCATCAATAGGGTTAGTGCCCTTATAAAAGAGGCATGAGGGAGCTTGTTTGCTCCTTCCACCCTGTGAGGATACAACAGGAAGGCACCATCATGAAGCAGGAAATTGGGCCTCGCCAGATGCTGACTATGCTTACACTTTGACCTTGGACTTCTCAGCTTCCAGAACTGTGAGAAGTAAATGTCTGTGTTTATAAGCTATACAGCTTAAGGTATTTTGTTACAGCAGCCTGAAGTGACCAAGACACTTAAAATAAATTTAGATAAAATTCACATTAAAATTTTTAGAGTACAGAAATCTGTGACTTTTAAAGTATATTCAGAGTTGTGCAACCATCATCACTATGTAATTCCAAAATGTTTCCATTACCCCCAAAGAAAACCCCCTCTCTGCTCTACCTATTAGCAGTCACTCCCAATTCCTCCCTCCTTTCCATCCCTGGCAATCACTAATCTTTCTGCCCCCCGAAGATTTGTCTATTTTGGATGTTTCATTTTAAGAGTCATATAATACACATGGCTTTTGTGACTGCCCGCTTTCACTTAATACAGAGTTTACAAAGTTCATCCATGTTGCAGCATGCATCACTTCTTTATTCCTTTTTGTTGCAAAGTAGTATGCCATTGTATGGATGTGCCCACATTTTGCTTATCCATACATTATTTGATGAGCATTTGGATTATTCCACTTCTGGGCTATTATGAATAATTTTGCCATGGACAGTCATGTCCAATATTTTATTTCCTGTGGGTATATGCTCTCTATTCCCTTGGGTGTACAAGTAGAAGTGGAATTCCTGGGTCATACGGTAACTTTGTTTTTCACTTTTTGAAGAGTTCATATCACTTTTTTCCCATACATTATTGGCAGAGTCTTTGTCAAATGGCTATATTATGTGCTCAGCTAAAATATGCTAAGAAATCTAAATATCTATTATTCTTAAACAAGGGGAGAATAAGTATTTGGAAACCAGAATCTTTGCCATAAAACATCCTTTTGGCCACACGAACATCAATGTGTTCCTCTTCTTCCCATGTATAGAACACAGTCACTCCTTTCCAGGAAAGATAATCCAAATTTCTGTACCAGGACCAAATCCAACAAAAAGTCTTGGAAACGTGAGAGGTGCACTCCACCTGGGCATTATCTTTAGATTAATTGGCATGTTACCTGCCCTGGATATATCCCATGTAAGTGGTTATACAATAGGAAAACCATACTGTGAACAACTACTTGGAAAAGAAAAGAAAAAGAAACCCCAGAAGTCAATGCTTCACGTAAAATATCATACTACTGAGCTGGAATGGAGAGGAGTCCTGTTCTGGTAGCTGAGTAATCCCTTGGGTTAGGCCATTTCCTGGTTTTCTCTGGAAGAATCTTCTCTGTACACTTTGATATTGCTGAGGAAGGATTCTTCCTTGTCCATCTATCTGCACAGGTTTCATCAGAAGTGAGTATAAAGGCCTGTTTTTGGAGAGAACCAGCTTTTTGTTTTCTTTCAGTTTCCTTCTTATTTGCATATGTTTGAAATTCCACTTGGGGCTTTACTGGATGAATGAACATTTTTAGTAGTGGCTCATAGAATTTACTCAAAACACTTCTGAAAAATTTGCTAATGTTTAATTTCTGATTAATTTCATGTGCTAATGCAGCAAATATATCATTTGGGTGGTTTTTAAATATGAATATGAATTTTCTTGACTCTCTGTGCTGCCTGTTCACCTTTCTTCTGATACAATGGTGATTTCTTTGGAGGCATATAGGAAAATAGGCTCAGATAATAAGGCGGTAATCTTAGTCTGGTTTTGTCATTTGATTGGCTCACATAGTCTATCCTTTATAGGACAAAGCTTTTGGGTTACAGACTAATTCCTTGCTAAAACTACCTTTTCATTTTTAAAATATTTTTGGTGATTTTTATACTTATATTGGTGCATTATAGTCTCACATCATAATGTAGTTTATAGTGATATTGACATACATGCGCACAGCACTTGATGAGCTTTCCCCCGGCTTCCTCCCCCTTCCCCATTCAAGATATTGAGATTAGCATTGGTATTCGCACATATGTACATAATGTCAGTGGAAGTGTTTCCTTCATTAATTCTTCCTTTTCCCCCACCCTCCCCAAGACCACCTCCCTCACTTTACTGGAGTCTCTCCTCCATTATCTAAAGTCATTCTTATATACTGATTACTCCCTATCTTCTGCATATGAGAGAAAACATATGACCTTTTACTTTCTGTGACTGACTAATCTCACTTAACATAATGTTCTCCAGGTCCATCCATTTTCCTGCAAATGACATTAGTTTGTTCTTATTTATTGCTGAGTAGAATTCCATTGTGTATATATCCTATAATTTTGTGATCCATGAATCTGTTGATGGACACCTGGGTTGGTTCCATAATTTGACTATTATGAATAGTGCTGCTATAAATATAGATATGCATGTATTACTGTAATATTATGATTTCAATCCTTTTGGAAAGACACCTAAGAGTGGTATAGCTAGATTGTACAGTGGATTCATTCCCAGTTTTCTGAGTAATCTCCACACTGATCTCCATAATGGCTGCACTAATTTGCAATCCCATTATAGTAATAAAACTACCTTTTCAGAATCCCTATTTAAAATTATTTCAGTTTACTTTATCAATACCACAAGGCCCTCAGCTACCAAATATTTAGTCACCTTGGATTTCAGACTAAAGGTTGGTAAAATTAATGTAAAAAGATGAGTTCCTTGAAATTTCAGCATGTACACTTACTAACATTGGTCTTAATCACTCGTGTTAATTTTGCTGGAAATGATGAGAAAAAGCCAATATATACAATCGTGTGATCCTTCACTGTTGTTTCCCATAGAGTTTCAAGCTGAGAGGTGCATGGTCCACCTTCTTAGGATTGCAGATGACCATCTCCAGTCCTTTCTCATGGCATAATAAGAGAAACTAATTTTCCTGATTGCAGTTTCTGTGTTGATCCAATTGACTTCAAGTGATTGCTGGCTATTCTTGGTGTTGTTATGAACCAATTTCACCAGGATATTGGTATTACAATAGAGATCATCTTAAACCTAAGCAAGAAAAAATATGTATTATCTCTTTCATATATGGTCTGGCCATAACCGGGTTAGGGGTGGTTTGAAGATAACCTTGTACAAGGTACATCATTACTGTAGCACCTCCAAGGTGTTTCCCTTTGTCACTTAGCTCAAGATGGCTCATAATCTTGTTTACATTCCAGCCACAGAGATTATGAAAGAAAAGAGAGGGGTGCACTTTGTTTTAATGACATGGCTCAAAATTTGCACATATCAGTTATGGCTACACTCTGTTGATCATAAATTAGCCATGTGGCTACAAGGTAGCCTTTATTCAGAGTGATGACACAATCAGATATAGAACAATTTTTAATGAAAAGAAAGAGATAGATATTGAAGAAGACCCACCAGCTTCTTCCCTACTCTCTTACCTGTTGACATGAAAAATAATGGTAAGAACATATAAAAAATGTGTTTATCCTGCCAATAAAATTGTCTATTTTCATTATAATATTAATCTCTAAAACCTGATTTTTCTCAAGCCAAACTAATTTTATTTGGACTCTACACTTGTAATATATACATGCAATATCTACTATAATGGATGATACTAATTTTAGAGGTAGTGATTAAAATGAAACACTGAAATTTTATTGTCATTCTTTATTTTTCTTTTTTTTAAATTTCTTTACCTGCATGTTCTAGTTGTTAAAGAGATGCTTTAATGACATAAAAGAATAAACACGGTAATTCTCAGTATTTCTCTTTTACTTACTGAGCATATAAGAAATTAATGAAGAAAGCTTAAAAATAAGACAAAATAAACAGAAATACTAGCTCTCACAGAGTTTATCCTAATTTATACTTTGCTTGATTGAATAATATTTCAGACTCAGAAACTGGTCATTCCAACTAAGATCTAGAACACTGTTCATAAGTAAATCTTATACATTCTACTCACATAAATTTTATATATTCAAGGTCCATCCTTTTTTGCTAGTTATATGATTAGCTTAAATATTTTCCTCTACTTGATTATTATTTTATAGATATTAATGTTTGAAATAGAATAATTATATCACTGTGAACATAGATCTCATATATTACAATTTCATTTTATTTTTGATAATAGCTGTTTTGTTTTGAGATTGAATATGTTTAAGATATCTTGCTGGGCGTGGCAGCTCATTCCTATAATCCCAATACTTGGGAGGCTGACGCAGGAGAAATGAAGGTTTGAGACCAATCTCATCAATTTAGGGAGACTCTCAGCAACTTAAAGAGACCCTGTTTCAAAATGTCTCTGGGTTCAATCCCCAGTTCATACATACATACATATATGTACATATATATAGGCTGCTTTTAATAGGTAATAATTTTACTTAGAAATCTATTTCTAATTCTCCACATTTTTGTGGAAATGAAAATGAAATTAGATGTCTAGTGTTCTAGAGAAGTATAAGCCTCATATCATTCTTCTAACAAATTCCAATGATTAATCATGAAGCAATTCAATTTGCTTTTATTATCATAAATTTTTGAGAAACAGTGTATCCTACAAAAGCCCATAGTGCCTGGGTCCAGCCTCGGCCGGTCCAGGGGATCCCTGAAGGAGGTGTAGGGTTGGCGAAGAATAAAGGATGAGAGACGCCAAGCTTAGCAGCTGGGAGAAGGCATCTCTGCCTTGGACCCAAAGTATACTTTATTTATACACAACTTTTTCTGTTTTACTAATTTTAACTATCTTCTACATAAAACTTATTATAATATCATGAACTTAACCTTTAATGGTTTTATGTCATGAATAATGAACTTAACCTTTATTTCTATTGGTAAAACTTTATCTGAACTCTACCTTAACCCTATCTTAATATCTAGGTGCTAGACTCTATGTCTGAAATTCTAAAGGTTAACTATTAGTATTATCCTATACACTAACCAATATATTTCCTATTAACTTATTCTAGTCTAACCATTTAGCCCACAAAACCCACAAAAATTATGTCTCATAATCCAGTATACAATAGGAGCACTTTAGCTTTCTATAATATCTATTTAGTTGTCTAATTAAAGCATTTTTCTGTTTTTTAGAACATAGACACCATGGAGGGCCCCTTCTAGCCAGCCTTTGTAAAAAGAGTTCTGACATCTACCCATTTCCCATCAATGCTTACTATATGCCTTCCATCTTCATCATAAATACCTGTGTAAGGAAGTGGAGGATCAGTAGGAGGGGAAATGTATATGCCTTAGCACTAGCTCCCCTTGGGGGGGTACCATATTCATCTTCCAATTTTATAAGCAACATATGGAGGGCCCTGTACAGTGGGTACAACTTGTTTAAAACCTCCTTTACTGTTTAACCTTTGTGTAACAAGCTGGCTTGGTGGTGTAATCATAGGAGCAAACAATTCCTTAGTCTATAGTTTCTCAAAGAGTTCCTTATTAGTCATGTTTCTCTTAATCCTATATGTCATATTTCTTTTAGTCTCATTTCCAGGACAGATCTTAATGCGTTTTCCAGTCATATTCTCATTTAAATCCTGGGTTGCTTCAAGACAGCAATCCCCTACAACAGACTCCGAATTTCCCCACTAAATCATTAACATTATCATAGTCATAATAAACATTACGAGGCATAATGGCTTTGGTTTTGCCAGAGTCTTCCAGCTCTGCAGAATTCTCTTCCCAGCTGTGACCCTGTCATACAGCAGGAATGGCACCACCTCCGCCATCATAGAGCATAAGGCTCATGAGATATTATCATGAAATCTATTAAAAAAGGAAATACTTCTCTTAACATATTCTGGCTTGGAAGGGCTGTAATTTTAAGTTACATGCTAGAGTTTGGACCAAAACACAGATTGCCAGCTAGCTGGCATGGGCCAGAGATGGCTTGTGGATATATTTTTTGGCTGATACAATATTTTAAAAATAAATTTTAGGAGATTAAAGATGGTGTAATAGAGGGAGGCAACATGTTTCTGGTGCTCTGAGACTTAGAACTCAATCAGTGGGAAGACTGCTTCTTGACAAGGGAAGAAAAGCAGCCAAAACTCAATGGAACAACAACAACAGTCAAAACATGGTGGAATTGGAGGCAGAAGAGAGAGAAGAGGACTGTAAAGAGCTCCCTGCATCTTGCCTGGTGAACAGAGAGCATCGGTGGTGCCATCCTGGCCAGGCCAGGCTGTCACTGCAGCTCCCAGTGACCAACTCCAGCAAAGAAACAGCAGAATCTTAGAAAGCCAGTGACTACAGACCATTGTCAAAAGCAGTCAACTTTTCTCTCCATGCTTGACAAAGACTGATGACCCAGATGGCCCAGCTAGATTGCTGCAGCTGCAGGTGAACTCATCTGTGCCTGCACGGACCCGAGTGACACTCATCAAGCCCATGAGTTAACAAGATGTCCCAGCAGGAGACCTACATGGCCACAGGGACTTGTGTGGCAATAAACAGACTCACAGGGTCTGTGAGTTTGCCAAT
This sequence comes from Glis glis, assembly GCA_004027185.1. Taxonomy (NCBI): domain Eukaryota; kingdom Metazoa; phylum Chordata; class Mammalia; order Rodentia; family Gliridae; genus Glis; species Glis glis. Next base: position 8,254 of record PVJS01025425.1, read on the forward strand.
CACCCCTGTGGAGGTGGGGGTGGGGGTACAGTTGGAAACAGCAGAAATGTGAGTTAGCAGACAGTCCCTAGGGACATTAGGGCAGGAGGGTCCTAGAGACAACAGTTCATTGCACCCTTGCAGGGTCTCCAGTGATCATCACAGGACAGCCAGCCATGGTGTCTCTGGGGGGAAATAACTCAGCCTACAGAGTTGCAGGCTTGGAAAATTATAAACTCTGACCAGGTCATGTTTGGGCACTGCAAGCACCAACACCAGAGTCCAACAAGGGCTCACATGATCACAGCCACCCAGAGCAGCAGTGGTGTCCCTGGGTCTAAATAATGGAGGTACCCAACACCCAGGCTCAGAATGGTACAGTCTCCTCCTGCCAGAGCTTGGGCCCTGAAAGCAGGGAGGCCAGGGGCTGGCAGGGGTTCATGTGATCACAGCTACAAGCTGGGAACTCAACACTGTCTCCTCCAGCAGAGTTTCTGCCTGGCAAGCATGCATGCCAGTGACTGACAGTGCTCCATGTGATTGTAACCAGCAGATCAGTGGGGGTGTCCCAGGGCCAACAAATCTCAGTGAGCCAGGCAACAAGCTCGGAAGATAGCAATCACTGGCCCTGCTGAGCTTAGGCCCTCTGGCCAGAGAGGCCAGAAGTCACTGCTCTGAAGAGTTTCACGGGCTCACAATCAGCAGAGCAGCGGTGGTGTCTGTGGGGCATTAAATCCCATACAGCAGGCTGCAGGCTCTGAACAGAACATCATAGTCTCTGGCCCTATGAGTTTGGACCTGGATAGCATGGCAGTCTACAGCCAATCAGAGACTCCTGCTTGCCTACCCTAAGGACAATATCAAGTTAAAGAGGCTTTGGGGAACAAACTCAAAAGTTTGATTATATGAGACAGATTTGTAGAGGCAAATATATACCCCTGGCATAGCCCTTACTACAAAGGGACAACGAATAAACACAGGACTCACACACAAAAAGGAAGAGGATGCTAAGACAATAGAAATACAAACCTGAGAACTCTAAAAACATGAGGAAAAAGAACAGCAAGGAAACAATTAACTCCCCCAACTCAACAACAAGGGAGATCACCAATATGTCAGTATTGGAAATGCTAGAAGGAGAATTCTGAAGTTTGATCTTCAATATGATCAAAAGCCTCAAAGAAAGTATACAGGAAATGAAAGAGCATGTCAGAAGACAAATTGAGGCCCTAATTAGGATCAAAAAGAGGCTTTGAGCGAAATGAAGGAGTCAATAAATGAATTAAAGACCACAACAGAAACCACCTCTGGCAGCCTTGACCACATGGAAAACAGAGTATCATTTTGGAAGACAGTTCATTCAGAAATTGAAAACACAATGAACGATATATGGAAGACAATACAACAATATGACCTGAACATCCAAGAAATATAGAATAATATGAAATGACCTAACAAACCAAGGGTATCAGAAACCTCTTCAGAGAAATAATATCAGAAAATTACCCAAACATAGCAAAAGACTTGGACATCCATGTACAGGAGACATTCAGAACACCAACAACACAAGATCAAAGAAGGAGTCCCCACGTCCCATAATAATCAAAATGACATAGAGGCCAAGGAAAGAATCTTAAAAGCAGTGAGAACAAAAGAATGGGTGACATTTAGGGGTAAAACAGTAAGAATCACTCCAGACTTCTCAACCCAAGTCATAAAAGCCAAGAGGGGCTGGTATGATGTACTCTAGACCATGTAAGAAAACAACTTCCAACCAAGACTGCTATATCCAGCAAAGATATCATTCAAAATTGATGGAGAAATAAAAACATTCCAAGACAAACAGAAACTAAAATAATTCATGACTACAAAGCCAGCACTAGAGAAAATACTTAATAAAACACAAAGAGGAAAAAAGAAGCAAATACCAGCACTAGAGAAGGTGTGAACTACACCTGATGGGCAAGTAAGCAAAGAAGAAATGACACTACATCAAACAGAAAATAGAACTCAAAATCACAGGAAACAGAAATCGTATCTCAATAATAGCACTGAACATCAATGGTCTTAACTCCCCAATTAAAAGGCATATATTGGCAATGTGGATTAAAGAACATAATCCAACTATATGCTGCTTGCAAAAACTCACCTTACAGCAAAAGATATCCATATACTAAAGGTGAAATGATGGAAAAAGATATGCCATGCAAATGGAGACCCAAAACAAGCAGGGGTAGCAATGCTCATATCTGACAAAACAGACTTTAATCTAAAACACATCAGAAGAAAGCCGGGCGTGGTGGCGCACGCTTGTAATCCCAGTACTTGGGAGGCTGAGACCTGAGGATCCGGGTTCGCGGCCAGCCTCAGCTACTTAGTGAGGCCCTCTGCAACTTCGTGAGACCCAGTTTCAAAATAAAGTATAAAAAATAGGGCCAGGGGTGTAGCTCGGAGGTAGAACGCCTCTGGGTTCAATCCCCGGTACTGCAAAAAAAAAAAAAAAAACCACACACACACACACACATCAGAAGAGACGAAGTGGGTAACTTCTTATTAATAAAAAAAACAACCCAAGAAGAAGATTTATGATAGTAAACATTTATGCCCCAAATGTCAATGTACCCACTTTATAAAACAAATTCTTTGGGACATCAGGTCTCAGATAGACTCAAATACAATAATGTTGGGAGACTTCAACACACCACTCACACCGCTAGATAGATCTTCCAGGCAAAAGGTGAGTAAAGACTCTTCAGACCTAAAGAACACTATAAACCAAATGGACCTAATAGACATGCACAGAATATTTTAACCAACAACAGCTGAATACACATTCTTTTCAGCTGCTCATGGAACCTTCTCCAAAATATACTACATCCTGGGCCATAAAGCAAGTACCAGCAAATTCAAAAAACATAATATAATTCCCTGTATCTTCTCAGATCACAATGGAATGAAAATAATAATCAACAAAAGGAAGATCAAACGAAATTACATAAATACATGCAAACAGAATGATACACTCTTGAATGGGGACTGGATCAGAGAAGGAATAAGAGGAGAAATACAAAAACTCTCAAAACCAATAAAATATCTAGGAATAAACCTAACCAAGGAGGTAAAAGACCTCTACAAGGAAAATTATAAAATTATAAAACACTAAAGAAAAATTAGAAGATGGAAAGATCTCCCTTGCTCTTGAATAGGCAGAATAAATTAAAAATGGCCATTCTAACAAAAGTGATCTACAAAGTCAATGCAAACCCTATCAAAATATCAATGTCATTCTTCATAGGCCCAGAAAAATCAGCCATATATTTCATATGGAGAAACAAAAGACCCATTATAGTCAAAGCAATTCTCAGCAATAAGAACCATGCAGGAGGCATCACAATTCCTGACTTGAAATTTTACTACAGAGATATAGTAATAAAAACAGCATGATATTGACACAAAAGCAGTCATATAGATCAATGGAACATAATAGATGATATAGAAACAAATCCACACACTTATAACAAATTGATTTTCGACAAAGGTGCCAAACACATACATTGGAGAACAGACAGCCTTTTCAACAAATGGTGTTGGGAAATCTGGTTGTCCAGTCATAGAAAAATGGAAGTAAACCCTTACCTTTCACCATGCACAGGAGTCAACTTGAGATGGATCAGAGACCTGGAAATTAGACCAGAGACTTTGAATCTACTAGAGGAGGGCATAGGTCCAACACTCCAACATATAGGCACAGATAGAAACTTCCTCAACAAGACCATCATAGCTCAGGAAATTAAAACAAGAATTAATAAATGGGATGGCATTAAACTAAAAAGCTTCTGCTCATCAAAGGAAACCATCAAGAGTCTAAAGAGAAAGCCTATAGAATGGGAGAAGATCTTTGCCAGTTATCCCTCTGATAGATAACTAATTTCTAGAATATACAAAGAACTTAAAAGACTTTACACTAAAAAAATAAACAACCTAATCAAGAAATGGGCAATAGAACTAAATAGACACTTCACAAAAGAAGAGATACAAGTAAATACATGAAAAAATGTCCAACATCATTAGCAATCAGGGAGATGCAAGTCAAAACTACACTGAGATTCCATCTAACCCCAATCAATCAGAATGCTAATAGTCAAAAATTCAAAAAACAATAAATGTTGGCAAGGATGTGGGGAAATTGAAACTCTTCTACCCTGTTGGTAGGATTGCAAATTAGTTCAGCTGCTATGGAGATCAGTGTGGAGATTACTCAGAAAACTGGGAATGGATCCACTATATGATATGGCCATACCACTCCTGGGTATATTTTCTTTATTTTTTAATATGCTTTTATTGATGTATTATAGTCTCACATCATATTGTAAATCATGTTGACAGTGACATACATGCACACAGCACTTGGTGGATCCTCCCTCCCAGTCTCCCCATCTGCCCCTTTCCCAATACAGAGTACTAAGACTGATATGGATATTTTCACATATGTACACATAGTCGATGATAGTAATTCCATAAATGAACCTTACTCTTTCCCTCCCCTTCCTCTAGACCACCTCCCTGGCTCCACTGAGGTTTCTCCTCCATTATCTGGAGTCCCTCTGGTATCCCAATTACTCCTTAGATTGAGCATATTAGAGAAAATATATGACCCTTCACTTTCTGTGACTGGCTAATTTCACTTAGCATAATGTTCTCCAGGTCTTTCCACTTTTTGTCAAATGACATAATTTTGTTCTTCTTTATTGCTGAGTAGAATTCCATTGTGTGTATATCCCATAATTTTGTAATCCATTCATCTGTTGATGGACATTTAGGTTGGTTTCATAATTTGGTTACTGTAAATTGTGCTGCTATGAACATGGATATGCATATCTTACTGTAGTTCTCTGATTTTTGCCCCTTTGGAAAGCCAGAGATACCAGAGGGACTCCAGATAATGAATGAGAAACCTCATTGGAGCTAGGGAGTTGGACACTAGGGAAAGAGGAGGGGGAAGTATGAAGATCATTGAAGGAATTACTACTTTGTGTACATATGTGAAAATACCAATGTCAATCTCAATACCCTGTATGGGGAAGAGGGGGGGAGGGAGCAGGAGGAGGCACCAAGTGCTGTGTGCATGAATGTCACTGTCAACATGATTTACATGAAGATGTGAGACTATAATGCACAGATAAAAGCATATTAAAAATAAAAATAAATGATAAATTGATTGTCAAGGTTTTAAAATCCAATAGTATGCATAAAATTTATATTTTCAGCTTTTCTTTAAAAAAAATAAATATCAAGGATTGGCCATGCAAGAGAGATCCCTATGGCTACCTGAGCTTAGTATTGGCTGTCCTCTTAGAAGGGGACATGCTTTCTCTGGCTCAGTTCATGAATATTGGTCCCTTATTGCACTTGGGAGTTCCATATCTGGCCAGATATAGCATCACTTCAATAGAGCTGGAAGGAGGAGGAAAGAATGGAGGACAAACAAAATCAATAAGTAAGTCAGCTCTTTACTGAAATTTCCAGCAATGCCCAAACACACGTTCCTGCCTGTTATTCTATAAACCTCTCTATAGAGTTTCCTTGTACTATCACCCAATGTGCCTTTTGATGGGGGTGGTACTGCTGCTACCAGAGATAAACTAGAGTGCCTGTTCTCATAGTGCTTTTGAATTCCTACTACTGTTCAAGCCATCTCCAGGGCTTGCTATCCTCTGCCTCATTAAGAGATACAAAAATGTGATTTTTTTTTAAGTAGAAGAAGTAGCTTTGGCACAGCGTGGGAATTAGACAGAAAGGTGATAACAAGTCCCATGATAGACTGTAAGGAAATTTTGGAGTTATAGCAAGTAGTAATACTGGGGAAGCTATTAAATCTAACATTTGTAATTCAAGTTGAAATGTTAATTCCACTTACCAATTACAAGTACAAAAATAGCATTTATTATAGCTAAAAAATGTAGACATATAGCACTTATATTATAGACATTTGGATAAATGTAGTATCTCTGTAAAATGGATTAGACTTCCTGATTGTAGACAATGTCCAATTGTTAATGCCCCAGAGGATTAGGTTGCAGTCACTCATGTGGAATGATGTTCATAGACTCTCAAAAGTTTCAGAGCTTGAGAGGACGAAAGTGATCATATTATCTATATCCTAAATTTATAGAAAATTGGTACTGAGTCTCAATCTCATCTTCTGTAAAATGAAACTGTCAAACTTCACAGTATGTAATTTCCTTAGGATGCAAATATCTGAAATTTTTATAAAATAAAAAAGATATTTTACATGTGAAAGATGATAGAAAAACATAAAAAAGAGAGATGATGAAGGGAAATAGGAATGCATAGATAGAGGAGAGCAGGCAAAAAATAAAATCAGGCAAAAATAGAACAAGGAATGTGTGGAATATGCAACAGAATTACAAAGCCATGACCTTTTCATTGTGCATCTCAGGGATAAAGATGGATGCATCAATACCGCTGCTCTCAGGCATTGACCTAGGACCTGAACGGCTACATCCTTAGATACTCAGAAACCTCAAGAGTATGTGAGTTCTGCTCACCATGGCTGTGTCTTGCTTGTTAAGCTATTTTTATCTCTTGTCTTATTAATTCCTATTTATTTACTCATGCCAAATTATATTAGTCAATAAATCATTTCCCTGGACTCCAATTCTTTCAAAGTTTTTCTGAATTCAGTTATGTTCTCTTAATTTAACTCCCTTCTTTGGGTTTTCTGTTTTGTTTTATTTTGATTTTTAGCAATTGCAGGCTTCATTGCTTTTACTGTTTGCTTCTGCTCCAGCCTTGGGGGAAAAAAAGTGAATCCAAGTGGTCTCCATATTGATTCCCATGGCGCCTCGTTGTTACAGCTCTTCACCTTGAAGCGCCTCCTGTCTTTGAGTCATTTGTCTCTGAACTGACTCTCCCAAGTCCCACAGTGCTGCTTGACCTTGGGGATCAATCTGTGGTTGGTAATGTGTTTTTTTTAAAACTCACCAAAGTTCAGGTACTGTAATTTATGACTGTGCTTTACTTCAGTCAGATTTGAGATATTATCCCTTCATGAAAGTGTCAGCAGGAATGTGTGGCAAGCTTGCCTGTCTGAATAAAATTATTTTCCTCTTCAGCATCTTTTGCTTCTCCAAGATGACTCCATTTTGGTCCATAGCATCGCAGGACATTTATCCTATCACTCATTATTTTTTTCAGCTCAAAAAGTGGGCAATACCACCCCCCGGAAGGTACTGGAATGAAATATAGACACATAAAAGAAAGCAAATTTGTCACTGCATCTATCTGTTTATTTGCTTAAAGAAGGTAGATTTACAGGGGGGTGCTGAGTAATTTTTTCTTAAAAGGGGACAGTAAACCAAATAAGTTTGGGAACCTCTGGGGCAATAAATAGCTTTTGAGATCTATCTACCTACCTATGTATATGTATGTATGTATGTGTGTGTGTGTGTGTATTTATATATGTATATATGTATATGTATATATTTATATATCTCTATATTATGATATCTAGCATCTCAAAATGATATTTATATGATAATGCCATGTACATAGCATAATATATATTAACAAATATATAGAAATATATAATATATTATGCATATATTATATATTGAAACCAAATATATATTTGTATCCTAAGTTATATAAAGAGACCTGGATTCCAGTTTTGGTTCAGTCATTTGATACTGACTGTACAGCAACTCTGGGCAAGCACTTTGTCCTCCCTCAGTTGCCTCATCAGTGGTGTGGCCACAATATTAATTGTCAATCTTATCACATAGGATTTTTACAAGGTATATGGGAAAGGAGATTGAAAGTTTGAACGCCACATACAAATACAACACAGTATATTGTCACAGGCTAGCAAAGTGTCACAGATATTAGACACAAAATGACTATTAAAGTAATTGCTAAAATATTCATTCACTATTCATCTTCATAGATTCTTAGAGTCAGAGGAAATCTTGTCCTATGCCCTCACATGTAAGGCCCGGCGAGATTCCCTTTGCTAATTAGTAGCAAATTTGGAATAGAATTTAAGATTCCTGACTCATGGTCTGGCATGGTGGTGCATACCTGTAATTCCAGTATTTGGGAGGCAGAGACAGGTGGATCTCAGGCTCAAGGCCAGCCTCAGCAACTTAGTGAGAACCTGTTTCAAAGTAAAAATGAAATAGGGCTGGGAGTATAGCTTGGAGGTAGAACACCCCAGTACCAAAAAAAAAAGAAATAAATAAAAATAAAAACAACAAAAGAAACCTACTTTGTGGATCACTTCTTTTCAGCCCTGTATATACACTGTGGATATCTTTATTAATCATCACTGCCAATCTTAACACTTCTCTGTGGGAGAAATGAAAAGTTTTTGTTGCTTTACATTGATTCTGAGAAAGAAGGGTGTGCAGAAAGTTAAATCTATTTGCTCATCCCAGTTTAATTTTCAAAGCAATCTTGACTTTTTTTTGAAAGTTAGGTTTAATTTCTCAGAGCACCTAATCTTCTCCTCTTTCAAATGTCAATGTCATCGTGCCTCCAAGTTCAAAGCTCTCCTCCAAATTTTCAGTAGTTCTTAGAGTTCAGATTTGATCTTTTCTCCTGGCCTTCTTTGCTGCCAAAGATTGGGCTTCTCCGTGGGAAACTTTGCTTCTTCATGACCTCAACCTGATCTAGATCTCATTTACAGAAATAAATCTCTGGTACTGAACATCCATCTGGTTAGTAGACTCTGTTGTATTTTTTTTTTGGTTCTTTTTTCTGGTTTTTTTTTTAATGAGTGGGGACTATTTATAGCATGAAGTTGATTGCACAGCTTGTAGCCTTCTGCAATTTTGCCAGTTTCTATTTTTTCTATGTTTTATTTCTTCTGTGCTTCTATCTCACATAATCTCATGAACTTCAAAAGCTTTCCTTTGTAATTGTCAGGGTCATATAGTTCTCCCATAGGAAAACTTGTCAAGAATCAACAAAGTTTAAAGTATGGAACTGGCTCCTTTCATCCAGGTGCTTTCAAGGCAGTTTCTTAGATATCCTGGTGCTGCTTTTTGTAAGTAATATTTTTCCATTTTAAATTATAATCCCTTGATTTCCTGTGATTATACCAGTGTAAGCTTTCTGAAGTCTTCATAGGCCAAGATGATTACTTAAGACTAATTTGTTAGTAATAGAATATCCAGCATAAGTTATAATACTAAAACATCAAAGCTGATTTAATCTAGCAGTACAATGATGTCGAAAAGTTATACTTTTATGTGTGGGTAATCCCTTTTAAAATGGGTAATTCTATAAGAAGAATTCTTATAGAATTCTTCTTGGAATGGGACTATTTGAATGGGACTCCAAGTAGAATGCCTTTAAAAAAGAGCCATCAAGAAGTGTTGTTTGTGGGTCAGGGATGGTGACACACACCTGTAATCCAAATACTTGGGAGGCTGAGACAGGAGGATCTCAGGTTCTAGGCCAGCCTCAGCAATTTAGTGCGACCCTCGGTATTGGGGTTGCTCTGGTGGATGATACTTGCTCCATAGTCTCGCCATAGAGGGTGCTGCTTTAGTCAGCACCTGAATAACTATTCTGTGGTTCCTGCCACGGAAGGTCGCTGCTCCCTGAAGCTTCCGAATAACCATTTTGTGGTTCCTGCCACAGAAGGTCGCTATTCCCTACAGCTTCCAAATAACTATTTTGTGGTTCCTGCCATGGAAGTTCGCTGCCCAGCTTCCGAAAATCCGTGGTTCCAGCCACAGAAGGTCTCTGCACCAGGCAACTTCCTGATCAATAGTCTCTCACAAAACAACACAAAGTCTGATATAGTAATTTGCAAAATAATTACATTTAATAATTGGGGGATCGGGGAGGAGATAGAGATGACAAATTCTCCCATCCATCTGTAGCCAGCACCTTGCTTTTATAGATACTTTAGACAAAACATCGTAGGGCTAATCAAACACAGAAATCAACAATTGTCACAGGTTAAGGTAAAGAAGGTCAGTGAGGCAGGCATGTGACAAACTTAGGGGAAGGAGGGATTAACCATTACTGGGTGGAGATGACATCAAAGACCACACCTTGAAGATTACACCAGGTCACTTGGAATGTGGAATGTGTCAGCTTGCGGATAGATCCTACCTAGCCAAATACCATGTATCCAAACTGGGTTGGTCCGAGATGATAATCTCAGTGTGCTTCTAGGACAGGCCTCAGCCCTTGACATCTACTTTACTTTTAGAAAAAAGGCCAGTAAAATTAACTTTGGAACTTTTCATTTCTCAAACATCAATTGTTTCCATCTGGTTATGCAGACTTCACAATGAATAAAAAGCAATATTATAACCAAACTAAGCAGCTGCATACATGAGCAGAAAATTACTTAAAAGAGTTAAGACCAAAAATATCATCAGCCAGGCTTTCTCAGAATTTAGCATCTGTAAAGTTTGGAGTTTAGTATTAGCCATGGCTAGACTGAGATTTTAGTATATCTAATGAAACATTATGTAAAGGATCTAGTAAATTAACATGTTATAATATTTAGCAATATTATAATGACATTTGTAAGCATTGTGACTATTTTAAGTCCTGGAATATTTTCCAGTCCAAATCACAGTCTTATAACTGTCCAATTTCTTTTTTGAGAATATTTTGGTAGATGTGAATCTGAATCTGCCAAGTTTTTGTATAGTTCTTTTGAAAGTCCTGCAAATATTTAGCATTTTGAATTGAAAGGCAAAGAGCCATGGCGGCAGCACAGGTGGGGTAGCAAGGGAGGAGGCAGGGATTCCATTTTGGCCAGAGTCACATCTCAGTAATCAGTCACCGTGTTCTTTTTTTGTGTGTGCTTTTATTGGTGCATTGGAGTCTTACATTACAGTGACTATCAATTTGATGTTAACATACATGCACACAGCTCTTATGAAGTACCAAGTACCCCCACTCATATGAAGTACCAAGAATGATGTTGGTTTATTCTCACATGTACTTCTTAAGTGTGATGACAGTTCCTTCAAGAGGGTGGCTGTACAAAGGTGGCTAAGGGTGTCTCCTGTCAGCTTTCCAAGCCCACTGGTATCCACACTATAACAGAACTCATTAAAATCATAACACCAAAGACACTATCTCAAATGGTATTGCCATAGGCCACATATTATTTTAACTTGATCAGTAATCTAGACCTATAGCACGACTAAAACCATCTGGAAGCTCTCCTATGGGGTCCCAGATCAATAACCTCTTTCTCTGTTAATCAGCTTTGGAGGATGGGTAGTTATACATTTTGACCATCTTAACAATTTATCTGATGGATCCCACTGTCTCTTTTGGGCACTAAAAGCCTGGGAGTTAACTGTGTGGCATTAACCTGTTGCCAGGCATCAGAACTGAAGCTGGTAAGAAAAATTAATTGTGCCTTTTGATTTTCCTTTCTAGGTTTATAGGCTAGCCAAGTCTCTTTCTAGGTCTAAAACATTCTGTAATGTTTCATGAAACACACAAAGGAACCCATCTAGATCTACCTATAAAGTTATCCTTCTACTGAGAACTTTCTCCTGTGTTAAGAAGCTGTTCTAGCCGGGCGTGGTGGCGCACACTTGTAATCCCAGTACTTTGGGAGGCGGAGACCGAAGGATCTGGGTTCGCGGCCAGTCTTAGCTTGCTCTCTCTCTCTCTCCCTCTCTTTCTCTCTCCCTGTCTCTGTCTCTCTCTGTCTCTCTACCTAGTGAGGCGCTCCGCAACTTTGTGAGACCCGGTTTCAAAATAAAGTATAAAAAAATAGGGCTGGGGGTGTAGCACAGAGGTAGAATGCCCCTGGGTTCAATCCCCGGTACCGCAAAAAAAAAAAAAAAGAAGCTGTTCTGAGCCGGGCGTGGTGGTGCACTCTTGTAATCCCAGTACTTTGGGAAGCGGCCAGCCTCAGCTCCCCCCCCCCTCACTTAGTGAGGCCCTCCGCAACCTTGTGAGATCCGGTTTCAAAATAAAGTATAAAAAAATAGGGCCGGGGTATAACGCGGAGCAGAACGCCCCCTGATTCAATCCCCGGTACCGCAAAAAAAAGAAGCTGTTCTGGCAGATATGAAGTATTATTTAAGTAAGTAGTTGGCATGTTAATCCTGACGATAGCCAACATCATTAGAAATATGTTTTCTGGAGTTCTAGCTTGTGATTAACCCAATCTATCCAAATTTGGTTTAGCCCTCTGGGTGGTGACCTTGTTGTCCTCTGCCTCACTTCTGGAGGGACTGTCACTCCCTGAGGCGTAAACTTTACCCTTTTAATTTCTTCAGACATCTCTTGATGTCTTGTTTGATAAGGTCTGATATTTTTACCTGAAATTTAAACACAAACATCATTATTTTTTACACAAACATATCCTCTGCCAAGAGTTATTAATGAAGAGGGACTTTTCCATTTTCCATCCAAGGGATCCTTTTTAGAAGACCTGAGGAATAAGTTGAATCAGTGAATGAGTTTCTATTGCATGTCTCTGAGATGCTGTAAGAGAATCATCATCACTTTGAAAGAAAAAATTTTTAAGAGAATCCTTAGGGAAAGCATGACTCCATATTCCCCCTTTTTTGTTTTAAAAGAGATTTTTGAATTGAGGTTAATAGGTTATGGCTGATAAAGCATTATGTTAGAAGTTGTATACCTGTAATGTTAGTAAACAACAATTATAAAGACATGTATTTAAATTTGACCTTTTATATATAATTATTATTAATATCTAATTTTAACTAGAGTGGCATGATTTGGAATGCCAAATGTTTAAGCACTTTTAGTTATTTTGGTTTAGAAATGATCATAATAGCTGAGTGTTGTGGCACACACCTGTAACCCTTAGAGAACAGTGCTGATGAAAAGAAACAGGATTATTAGCTGATGACATTTAGTCAAAGCAAAACAGGTATAAACCAGGTTTTTTAAATGACAAGGGTATTTTAAATGGTATTAAACATCAGATATAATGTATTGCATAAAAGATCACTTATTGGTTACCTTATATGTACATAAAATCCTTATTTATTTTTGTTAGGTGTGGGGTTAGCTGGAACAGACTGGAATTTTACCTGTAGGTTTTTGCTTCTTTAGATTCTCTCCCCTGTGTAAAAGAGGCAGAGAAACAACATAGAATCACTAAGCTGAAACATGAAAAGGGCAGTTAATAAATCTCTTGTATTTCTTATTTGTGGTTTTTGTTTGAATGTTTATGAAGCAGATAGGCTCTAGCCCTGTAACAGGATCTCCCAACCTGTAACATCTTACTCTGATTTTGTGACTACAGGTCTGACCAAGAGATTATCTTAATGAAGATGTAAGATTTTTGTTTAAGCTAGGCCTTAGTAAATTGTTACCTAGAGCAAGAAGAAACCCTATTGTTTTAAGAAAATACAGGAAACTGCTTTAGTAAAATGTGAAAAAAATCTTTACATTTAGGCTAGTATTTTGTAAAATTCTACCAAGAACAGATCAATATCTTAAGAAAACCTAATTGAATCAAAGCATTAAATGTGATTTTTAGAAAGCCTTTTAAATAATTTTTAAAAAATTTAGCCAATCTTAATTACACATTCTATATAATTCATCTCTAACTTCTTCAAACCTCCTGCAACTTGCTTAACCTTTTATCATTTTTGTTCTCATCTTTCTCTTTCCTTATGGAATAACTCAATCATTTAGAACAAAATTTTACAATGTAATATCCTTTCCCATCTAAAAGCATTTTCCTCTTTCCTTTAACCTTCTTACTAAAATACCTCTTTATTTTACCAAATATCTCCTTTTATTTATTGGGTTTTCTTATATTAGAACCAATCCTTATAAGAAATCTTTTAATTTGAATAAATTACCTTTTTAGGTAAGATAAATACTTTGTTTTTAATAGTCATTAATCAAAACATAGCCTAAAGATTCTTTAGCGTTTTATACATAGAATTACATTTTAATAAAAATTTCAACTACTAAATTGTGTTTAGTAGATATCCAATGCAAGGCAATCTTAATCTGTTTTGCCCATATGAAGAACACATTTAATAGACTTGAATATCTTGTCTTTTACTGATGTTAAGGGGCCAAGAATACTTTATATTTAGCAATTGATGTTTAGCATTTTAACTTATGCAATTTAGATATTTTAAGGATTGACATTTATGAATGCTTATACCATTTATATTTACTCAATTTACCAGTTTTAATAGCTGTTTTAGATTACCTGTGAAAACCAAGATGTTAAACAAGCATAGTTAATATTTTGAGCCATTTTTCTTTCTGTAAAGGAAAAAAACTAAATGAAAATGGTCATTATATTTTAGACATCTAACAAAAATAGACAGATACAATCCTGATTGGTAAGCATCCTGGAAAAGAATCATGCTAATAATAATTTTAATAATATCTTTTACTCTTATTTTTATCAAGAAATTTGAATTAACTTATTTTTTAAGAATTTAGGTCACGTGAACTGAAAAGTCTTTGGATCCATTTTAGTGGTTGTTATTATTATTCTTTTTAATTTATGAGTACTCATTTAATTGAAAGCCAATTTTTGGTACCATTGACAATACATTTACACATACAGACATACATATAGAGAGAAAACAAATATCTTGTAGCTTTAATTTGCCAGGTATCTTATTTTTTGCTGACAGGACACTAAGCATTGTGCCAGATTATAGATACCTATTTTATGCCATTGAGCAACAGACTACAAGATGGACACAAATATGAAAGTCTATACAGCAGGGGCAATCTGAGGCAGAGCCCACCAGTCAAAGCTGACACTAAATGAAATTATTTAGGTGGCCACTTGTCGCTTTGAGGAAGACTGTACATTAGACATTACCACCGCTTATTTTTTAGGGAGGAAAACTAAATATTTAGGTTTGTATTATCTTTTAAAATGAACATTTATTTCTAAATTTACATTAGAGCCAAACTGGATAACAAAAACTAATTTTTTCTTCATTTTTAAAGTCTTTAGCCGTTTATCTAATATATACTCCAGGGATAAGTATTTATGGATAGCATGATTTAAAATGTTTTAAAGCCTGAGATATGCATCCCTTACTATATTTTAAAAGCCAAACATTATTTTAAGCAGGAATCAGTAAAGAATGACCGAAGGCCTTTTTTTCAAAAAAATTTAAAATTAAAAAGAACATGTTTTCTTAGAATTTGCTGCAAATTATTTGGATTAGGATCCTGTGTAACAGGATAGACAAACATGATTTGTTGAAAAATAGGATCTCCATCACCTTGTCCATGTTTAATCCCTTTTTTATAGCTGCATACAATGGAGTATAAGGAATTGGAAGATCACTGAGCTGGCGGAGGAAAAAAATACTGCTATCTTTACTCTTATTTTTCCTCGCAGCTGACTCAGGAGGTGCGGAAGGCTGGTGCATCTTCTCTTGGGGGGACTCTTTGTTAATGACAGGGAAAGCTTGGGTCTCATGGAGAGGTTCTAAACAAGCTTTAATGAGAGCCCAAGTAGAGAAGACGGTTACTGGTACTTTCATTCCCTGACGTCGATATTGTTTTAAAGTTTGACCTACCCGATCCCATACCTCAAGATCTAATTTTCCCTCCTCAGGGAACCAAGGGCAGGCTTATACAATCCAATTTAATAACTTTTTTTATATCCTGCTGCTTGACAGAAGCTCCCCCCTGCTTAGGCAAACAGCAAAGCAATTTACATTGATGTGACATATCAGACGAAGTATTCCCCATGTTACCCAACCTAAAAAAATAAATATATCCTTTTCAAACCGGTCGCGACCTGGTGGTTAAAGGGGTGTGAGTGACTTACCAAAACTCTGGGGTTTCATGGAAACTCTGAGGCTTCCAGTCCCACACCGAGAGCCCTACATTATGGGCACCACTTATTGGGATTGCTCCGGTGGACGATACTTGCTCCATAGTCTCGCCACGGAGGGTGCTGCTTTAGGCAGCACCCGAATAACTATTCTGTGGTTCCTGCCACAGAAGGTCGCTGCTCCCTGCAGCTTCCGTATAACTATTCCGTGGTTCCTGCCATGGAAGGTTGCTGCCCAGACAGCTTCTGAAATTTTATTGTTCTAGCCACGGAAGTTCGCTGCACCAACCAGCTTCCTGATCAATAGTCTTCTCTCACGAAACAACACGAAGTCTGATATAGTAATTTGCAAAATAATTACATTTAACAATTGGGGGATAGGGAAGGAGATAGAGATGACAAATTCTCCCGTCCATCTGTAACCAGCACCTTGCTTTTATAGATACTTTAGACGAAGCATCATAAAGGCTAATCAAACACAGAAATCAATAATTATCACAATTATCACATGTTACAGTAAAGAAGGTCAGTGAGGCACGCATGTGACAAACTTAGGGGAAGGAGGGATTAACCATTACTGGGTGGAGACGACATCAAAGACTGCACCTTGAAGATTACACCAGGTCCCTTGGTATGTGTTGGCTTGTGGACAGATCCCTCCCAGCCAAATACCATGTATCCAAACTTGGCTGGTCCAGGATGATAATCTCAGTGTACTTCTAAGACAGGCCTCAGCCCTCGACACCACAGCAAATTAGCTAGATGCTGTTTCAAAATAAAAAGGGCTGGGGGTGTCGCTCAGAGATAGAATGTCCCTGGGCTCCATCCCCAGTAATAACAACAACAACAAAAAAATGGGTGCTCACATTTGCCCTGCCTACCTTTTTATTATCCACCAGAGAGTTTGTGTCTCCCTCATCTTTGAAATTAAAACTCTGGATGTCATGCTGATTAGACTAATCTATGTGACATTTCTATTTCTCAGTCAATCACTGTGATCAGGTGGATAAGATTATACCGATTAATTTAGGTCAATAAATGTAGACCATTGGATTTGAACCTGATATCAATTTCATCCAAACAATGTGTCTTGGTATTGGAGATAATTTTTCCCCATTGAAAAGTCTTCAGGCTGTTTGGCCAGTGTTGAATCTCATTTGGTACAAACTAAATCCATCTTTCACAGTTTCTAGAGTGCAATAAACTTTATTGCTGGTAACTGAATATTGGCAGTTTATCTCTGTATTCTGGGTACAAATTAGGCTCTTGTTGTTGGTTGACAACTTTCTCATCAAAAGTTCTGGACAGTCCTTTTTCAAAATTTTTTGGCCAATGAACTTTTATGGAAGTGATATGAGCCACCATTGGGCTGTACCATATAAATGACAGTGCAGGACCCTTAGGAGTTATATATACTTTTCCTTCTGTCATAGCACCTGGCAGAGATGTAGGTAGTAGCCAGAGTCTCATGTATAGTCAAAGAAAAAACATTGAGCAGAACTCCCATCTGACTTGTGATAGACATGGAGATTGGGTAAGTAGTAACACTTTGTTCTTTTTTTTTTTGTGGTACCGGGGATTGAACGCAGGGGCGTTCTATCTCCGCACTATGCCCCCGGCCCTATTTTTTTATACTTTATTTTGAAACCGTGTCTCACGAAGTTGTGGAGGGCCTCACTAAGAAGAGAGAGAGAGAGAGAGAGAGGGAGAGAGAGAACGAGAGAGCTGAGGCTGGCCGCAAACCCGGATCCTCCGGTCTCCGCCTCCCAAAGTACTGGGATTACAAGCGTGCGCCCCCATGCCCAGTCACTTTGTTCTTTTAAGTCACTGTTATGATTTGGATTTAGGATGTCCCCCTGACCTCATGCTGTAGACAAGGCAGCCATGTTGGAGGCAAGGCGTGGTTGCTGAGGAGGGTTCCCTGGGAACATGGTCTTGGGGATTATATATGGTCCCTCCTCCCCTTGCTCTTTCTTTCTCTGCTTTTGGCCTCCATGATATAAGAGCAGAATCATTTTGCTTGTGTTCTCTCTCTGCTTCCTGCTGCCATGCCCTAAGCTCCACAGGCTTTACCTTGCCTAACATGGACTGAAACCTCTGAAATCTCCAGAACTATAATCAAATAAATCTTCTTTCCTCTAAGTTGTTGATGTCAGGTATTTTGTGTCACAGTAGTGAGACTGCTGACTAAAACAGTCACTTAGAAGTAAGGATTGACTGTTATCACAGACTAACCCAGCATCCTAACCTACAGGTAATAATTGAGTTTGGGCCTATCACTGGGATATCTTTTCCAGTCACTCCCATGACTAAGATTTATCAATAAAATAGGAAGGGAATTGATGTTTTCAACTTCCATGTTATTTGTTTGAAAGGAAAGCAGTTTCCCTGGGCTTTCGCTTTCTCCTTATAGTATGAAGATGATTGCACAACCTCATGGCACTCTCTACAGGAACCCTGACCTCATGTGGAGACAACCCTCATCTTTGGCCCATGGAAAACTTAATGGAACAAAGGCTGCCTACTAGCTCAATGCTTTACTTGAGAGAGAAATACAACTTCTATATTTTTTAAGTCCCTGCATCTTTTGATTTTTTACTGAAATAGTCTATCCTTTACCCTAACAAACACACACATCAATCTGAAAGCAGAATCAATCAGAATAAATCTGAACATCAATTAGCCAGCAAGAATTTATAGAAACTTTTATGCTGTCTTCTCACCTCTGTGATTGGAACATAAGCAGGAATTGTGACTTTTACCTTTACTATTTAATTCATTCATTTATGTATATATATTCAATAGATCATGCTAAATTGCCATAGTATGGATGGGAAAGAGTCAGTGTAAAGAGGGATATTGAAATTAACAATGCATGGTATTTCCCATGACCTTGCTTATCATTTTATAGGAAAGGAAAGACACAGGCATATTAACCATTATGAAAAAAGCATGAAGCAGCCTTGAGTTAATAACTCATGGTATGGTGAAAGGATCCTGTACTTGGAAGGCAGACAGACACAAAGTGAAATGTGACTTTCAAGTCTATTTTGTCTGCTAATTATATGATGTTGAGCAAGTGACTATAACATGCATAGTGATAGACATTTTGTAGGGTTGATGCAGTTATCAATCCTGTAAGTTGCCTAGAAATTTTTATGGCAAATAGCAGGCACTCAATATATCTACTATTAGTGGCATTTCAAAGAAGTTTACATAAACAATGTAATTTTTTTAAAAAGAATATATTTGTAAGGTGTGGCAAATTAAAGTTTTGTATACAAAGTAGGAAATAAACTGAAATTTGAAAACAATAAAGGATTTGTCCCTGGAGAGGAAGCAGGTATCTTCAGGCAGAGTTAAAAAGATACATGGAAGCACAGGGTAAAATAGAGCATGGATATCAGATGAAGTCTAGCAGAAAAGACAGTAAAGAGAGAATGATGGACAGGCATCTTAAGTCTTCTCTCACTGCTTACACATAGACAGCGATGGATCCAATTTTGGGAGGACTTGAAAGATATAACTTTGGGGTAACTCTTTTTGAAAAAATACTCTAAAAAAACAAATACAAATTTAGGCACTGGGAAGTAAATGTTTATCAGGAGGTCTGTAATCTATTCCACCCCTTCTCCAGGGTAGGGGATACTTTTAAAAGAGAATGCAGTGACTTTAACAATTTTTTTTTTTTTTTTGCAGTACCGGGGATTGAACCCAGGGGCGTTCTACCTCCACGCTACACCCCCGGCCCTATTTTTTATACTTTATTTTGAAACTGGATCTCATGAAGTTGCGGAGGGCCTCACTAAG
>PVJS01025426.1:8998-27958 GCA_004027185.1 Glis glis
TGTGTGTGTGTGTGTGTGTGTGTGTGTGTGTGAGAGAGAGAGAGAGAGAGAGAGAAAGAGAGAGAGAGAGAGGCACTAGGGCATTCTACCTCCTAGCTACACCCTCAGTACTATTTTATTTTTATTTTAAAACAGGGTCTCGCTAGGTTGCTGAGAGTCTCACTACTTGCTGAGGCTCTCCTCAAACCTATGGTCTTCCTGTCTCAGCCTCCCAAGTACTAGGATTGCAGGCACGTGCCACCACGCCCAGCCATCATTTATCTTCTAATGTCTTTCTACTAAAGAGAATTTTCTTAACATGAACACTCAAAGCAGCTAAGCTTTATCTTCCCTCAGGCTAAAAGTCCTGTTCTCAGAATGTGTGCACCCTTCCTTCATCTGAGTCAGAAATGTGAAACTGCTCCTCACATGGTTAGGCCCCAAGTTGCACAGTTAAGCGAGGCCCCCTTTAGATCACAAAACACCTAGAATATTCATCTCAAAACAGGCGAAGAGAGCTGGGCATGGTGGCGCACGCTTGTAATCCCAGTACTTGGGAGGCTGAGACCCGAGGATCCGGGTTCGCGGCTAGCCTCAGCTACTTAGTGAGGCCCTCCACAACTTAGCGAGACCCTGTTTCAAAAATAAAGAATAAAAAATAGGGCTGGGGGTGTAGCCTGGAGGTAGAATGCCCCTGGGTTCAATCCTCGGTACTGCCAAAAAAACAAACAAACAAACAAAAAAACAGGCGAAGAAAGATGATAATAACAGTAATAATAAAATAATAATAACAATAATAGCTAACCGCTTATAGTGCTTAGTATGAACTACTGACAGTTCTGAGCACTGTTACACATATTAGCTCATAAAGTAATTGACAATGATAAACAGTAGAGTTTTCCTAGTGCAGCTTCCTTTAGCTTCGCTCTGACATTGTGACTCATGCGTTTAGACAGTTGGGGAGTTCAATCAAAATATGAGTGCATTCTGTTTTTTAAACCGATCTAAGTTGATCAAGCATCCCCAAGGTGACTGGACGTTTTGCTTATGAGCTTTACTTTTTCTGCTTATGATTTTTACTTCAAGATCTAGCTTGACGAGGCTCCTTCCTACCAAACGAGTGGAAGCCGACACTCACCTTCCCACAGACTGCATGATATCCAGCAAGAGCGGGGCGGCCAAGTCTGGGCTCAGGTGAATGAAGGTGGAGAGGACCACGATGGCCAGCCCGAGGGTTTCTTCATCGTATTCTTCAAGAATGGCCCCACAGTCGTGGCATCTGCAAAGGAAACAGAGGAGTGCTTTTTATGAAGGCCAGCTGCGGATTCAAGATGTCACATATGGTACACAGCCACTCCTCAGGAGTCCTGGAAAGGTCCCCAAAAGGAGATCAGCAGCCCCACTTTCACAGTAAGGAGGCTGCAGTGCCACCATTACCACAGATGCAGAAAGAGCACATGGGGCGGAGATCGTGACCATTCCTCTGATTCCTGAAAACACTCTCAGTTCACGAGCATCTGGCCACACATGAGTTACTGCTCCCAGCTAGAATGAGCATCAGTTGGACTAACAGCCCAGAGCATCCGGGACTTTAAGCATCTAAAAATATGGCTAGGATAGTAACTAGATATTGTTTCCATTTGTCGAAATTAAAAGTGACAGCCAGGTGTGGTGGCGCATGCTTATAATCCCAGTACTTGGGAGCTGAGACAGGAAGATCCAGGTTCCTCCACCTCAGCTACTTAGTGAGGCCCTCTGCAACTTAGTGAGACCCTGTTTCAAAATAAAGAATAAAAAATAGGGCTGGGGGTATAGCTCAGAGGTAGAATGCCCCTGGGTTCAATCCCCAGTACTGCAAAAAATATATAAATATATATATTTATATATATTTATATATATTTGTATATTTATATATATTTATATATATTTATATAAATATATATATATATGTACATGTTCTGTAATGGATTGTGAGTTCCTTAGGGACTAAGACCACTTCTTCTGTATTTTATAGTTTAAGTTCCCTGTATATTGACCAGCACATTTATAAATGATTGTTCAGTGAGTATAATAAAGAGTAAGACTTGTTGTACACCTGTAATCCCAGTACTTGGGAGGCGGAGACAGGAGGATCACAGGTTCGCGGCCAGCCTCAGCTACTTAGTGAGGCCCTCCGCAACTTAGTGAGACCCTGTTTCAAAATAAAGAGTTAAAAATAGGGCTGGGGGTGTAGTTTGGAGGTAGAATGCCCCTGGGTTCAATTCCCAGTGCCAAAAAAAGAAATTAAAAGTGAAAAATGCCAACATATGAATAGAAGGTTTCAATAAATGTCCTATTTGCGGATAAGAGACAAGGAACTCAAGTGAACAGAACACTCTAGAAAGCCTGGGGAGTCTGGTGGAGTCCCTGCTCAATCACTCACTCAGATCAATTTTGTAAACTTACAAGGCCCACTGAGCACAATCTCTAAAAACACACTCAATGGCACCTGGCCTTAAGTGACTTAGAATTTATTCCTCTTTGTAGTCCCTAATGTAGGTTCTATTTAACTCAACCAAAGTCAGCTTTATAAGGTAAGCAGCTTTATCAAATGAAGGGGAAATCCAGGAATAGCAAGGGAACCAGAGATATGATTACTACAATCATCTGATTTTATAATTTTCTTACACATTGACATTTGAACATATAGAATTTGTAACTAAAAAAGAAGAGAAATAGAAAACAAACAAAAGTAGCCAGGAAGGCAACAAGGAAAGATTAGGACTCGGGGGCAGGAGAACATAAAATGGGGACACCATACTAAAGGAGGAGCCAAGAAGATCCCTCGCTGGTACCTCCAGGCTCCCATGTGGACACTCCAAGGCCGTGGTACAGACCGGCTCCTTCGCTTCCTCAGTAGTGGCCATCAGCTCATTACCAAATGTGTCCCGGATGGCCAGCTACATGCACGCTCTTGTCAGCTCCTTCCACCTCACCTTCCCCTCCTTTTATCAGAAGTTTACCTGAATTGTCACTTGGGTCACCTTTCTCAGGAAGCCTTCCTGGTCCCAGGGGGTCTCTCTGAACTTAAATCCTACAAGTCTTACTCCTTTTTTTTTTTTTGTACTGGGGATTGAACCCCCTGGGCACTCCACCTCCAAGCTCCCAGCCCTATTTTATTATTTTTTATTTTGAAGCAGGGTCTTGCTAAGCCGCTGAGGCTGGCCTCGAACCTGCGATCCTCCTGTCTCGGCCTCACAAGTACTGGGATTACAGGTGTACAACAAGTCTTACTCTTCATCGTGCTCACTGAACAATCATTTATAAATGTGCCGGTCAATATACAGGGAACTTAAAGTATAAAATACAAAAGAAGTGGTCTTAGTCCCTAAGGAACTCACAATCTATTACAGAACATGTACATATATTCTTTAAACAAAATACAATATGAAAAGTTCGAGAACAGAGATGCACCAGATCCTATAGGAAACTGGAGCATGGTGTGACTAATTCTGCCTAGTGGAGTCAGGGAGGCTCTGCCTTAAACTAGGTCTTGAAGCATGAATAGGAGTTCACCAGGAAGAGGAAGCACAAAGAGAAGGGCACCTTTGAAATCACAGTGAGAGAACACATTGGGGTGCTCTGGAAAAGGAGGGGGCGGCTAGGAAGAGAGCTCCTGGTGAGGAGTGGTAGGGCCGACCCTTCACCAGCAAACGGGCCTTATCTACTAAGCTAGGCATTTGGACTTTATCCTAGAAGGAACCTGGGGCTACTGGAGGCTGACAAGGGGAGAGGTGAGGTAACCAGTTTGAGATTGAGAGACTGGATTCTGCTGTCAGGATTCCCAATCCAACCATTTGAAGTTTCTGGTTGAGGGATTTTATAGGTGTGAAATTATTACTAGGGATAATGAGTAAGTGATATTATTTGCATATGTTCCAATTAAAAAAAAAGAAACTGCCTAAGCACAAAGAACAAATGCTCATATGATATGACATTCCTAAAATCACAAATGCATACCAGCACTCCTGCTACAGACTTTTTTTTTCTTCTTCTTGGTACTGGGGATTGAACCGAGGGGCATTCTATCTCTGAGCTACACCCCCCAGTCATATTTTACTTTTTACTTTGAAACAGGTTCTTGCTATGTTGCTGAGAGTCTCGCTATGTTGCTGAGAGTCTCGCTAAGTTGCTAAGGCTGGCCTCAAACCTGAGATCCTCCTGTCTTAGCCTCCCAAGTACTGGGATTACAGGCATGCACCACCACACCCAGCTTAGCTACAGCCTTTTGAAGATCAAATTATGATTTATGAGCAAAGCATGCTTCCTCTGATACTTTCTCACAACCCTAGTGACCAAACTCTACTTTGCAAACATGGTAAAGAAAATAACTGCATGAGCTTACTTATCCGTCATCAGGGTTGGCTGCTCGTCAGTGAATTCTTCGGGTGCAGGCACAAACATACTGACGATGCTGGGTGCTGACAGCAGGCTGGATTTAGTGGCACCTGGTAAGCAGCAAAGAGACAGTTGGTGAATAAGGATCAGCTTCTAGGAACAGGAAAGCCCCCACTCTGCTCTCATAACCCTCCAGAAATCCCATTCACAGGACTGTGACTTGGACGTCCCAATTGCACTGTGGAAAACTCTTGATAGCATAAGGAAGTCAAGCAAGGCTGTGATTCCCTGCTGCTTATATGATTTTAAGAGCTAGCTGTCTACCTCTCCCTTGCTTCTTTACTTTGGAAAAATCAGAAAGAGTTCAGATGTGCCAACAGGGTACTAGGACAAAGACGACAAAGAAGAAGGGAAATCTATTCAGGGAACCCCTAATCAGTTACACCCTGATCTGCTGGGCAGAAATGGAAGCTGCCCATACAATGCTGCGTTTCTAAAAGCGCAAATGCATATTAGCACTGAAGTGCTGCTAATGCGGGAAGACGATAAGAGCCCAGAACTTGACACACCTGAGCAAGAGGAGATACCTGAGCTAAAAAATATCAGTGCAGTTTTCTACTTTGGAAATGAATATCAGAAACTCCAAAGTTAAAAGACTTCATTTTTCAAACCAAAGTATTTATGTATGAAACATCAATTGTTTTGAAGGCACCATCCATGACATTTACGTCAGTCAATCAATACCACAATTTTAAAACTTTGGGTTTTGATCCTTCAAAGAAATCTAAGGCAGGAATCTAGCGACATGTGCCAGTGATGGGTGTTCTCCATTAAGAAAGCCATCAGTGCTGGACAGATTCTCTGGGAACTGTGTAAATGAGGCATCCAAGAATCCCAAAGTGACAATCCAGAATAATACCACGTTCTACAAATAACTGAGACTCCTGAGTTCTTCAAACGGGAAAGAAGACAGAAGAAACCAATGGGCATTAAAAAGTCTCTTCTCATCAAGGAACTGACAACTTGGTGCTGGGGGAAAAAGTATGATCTCTCCTTAAATAGAAGAAGAATAACAATTCAGAGAATTTATTTCTAAAGGAATCAGAATAAACATTTTAGAAACCTAGCCAAGTGGGCAAGATGTTTCAACCTGAGAAGAAAGCATGGCATTGAAGCTTCTGAAAAATCAAGATGCCTCCACACTATTGACCCCCTTGCCCAAGTAAAGGTTACAAAATATATTTATGTAAAGCAAGAGACCTGCAAACCCAAACAGCAAAGAGAAGGACCTTTATATCACTTCCTAAGCTCCCAAATGGGAATACAAATTTTACTACTATATTTATCAGCTATTTCTGAAATAACATTATTTTCTAAGTATACCTAAGGGTATTATTAACAAAGGTCTCTGTTTCATAAAGCTGTTTCTTTGAGTGGAAGTAACAGTATCACTAACATAAATATACATTGATTAATATAGTAAAAAAGGCAAGAACTGGGCCAAGATAAAAGAAGACACCATTAATTATTAAATAGTATGGTAAACAGCATGAAATTGTTTCAAGAAACCAAAACACAAAAAGTTTAAATACAATACTCCACATCTCTTGAACATTGACATACCAGGTCAACCAGATGCCAAAATGCCCATGCTAAAGGTAGAGCTATTCAGCCTGTAAGATACATTCACATTAAAAAGTGATTAAACCACTCTGAGCCAAGGCCTTCAGAGGATTATTGCCAATTGCTATTATATAGTAATAGCAACTAAAGTCAAGAAAAGAGAGGGGCTCAGTCATGTGGGGGGTTTCCAAACAATCATTACCTAAGGAAGAGGTACTTGGACAATAGCATTGTGAAGCTGTTTTTCCGTATAACAACCCAGAATGTATGATGCAATATTTATGGCCATCATCTACAAGAGATGGCCTCAGAGGACAGCAATGACTGAGTCAGTGAATTCCTGTGTCCTGCTGCTGAAGTGAGAACAGTGATGCACAAGGAGAAGGTAGGAACTGCAAAAGAGGAAGCCACAGACTTCAGCCACATTTTGCTGTCTGAGTCACAACTAAGCCTGCAGCGCTAAAGGTAGTTCCCGCTGTCCCCAAGTTGTTGCCAACATTTCTTTTTTTTTTTTTTTTTTGTGGTACCAGGGATTGAACCCAGGGGCATTCTACCTCTGAGCTATACCCCCAGCCCTATGTTTTATTCTTTTATTTTGAAACAGGGTCTCACTAAGTTGCGGAGGGCCTCACTAAGTAGCTGAGGCTGGCCGCGAACCCAGATCCTCCGGTCTCAGTCTCCCAAGTACTGGGATTACAAGCGTGCGCCACCACGCCCAGCTGTTGCCAACATTTCTGAGGCCACCCCTACTGGTCCCCCTGAACATACTGAATGCCTTCTGCACAGAACTAGAAGCAGAAACAGAGGGTTCTCAGAACTTGAATGAGGAGGGGAGCACCTCTGAAGTTCAACTTCAAAGCTGGAGATGTTGACAAAAGCCCATTTGAGGATCTTGGAGCAGGAGAAACTATAACGATGTGTGTGTGTTTCGAAGCATGCATGCACGTGTCAGCCGCTACAGCGATGGCTTTTCCATTTACCATGAAAGAGAATGACCTTCCAGCTTTGTTCCTTTACTTCACTCCATCCTGGCTGCTACTGAATCACTAGATAACGGACAAGTGTTTGTCTGAACCATGCCTTCTACTCATAAAAGCTTTACCTAGCACCATAGCTTAGAAGGGCCTCACCTCATCTGACATAGGAGCTACAACTGCTACTCATTGCCAAACAAGCGTTTAGGAGAGCTAGAGAGCAATATCTCCTTGTTCCTTAGGAAAACCAGAAGAATGTTATGGTCTAGAAAAGCAGGTCTGCTTGACTATTTATGAGATATGGTCATAATTGGTTTTTGTTTATTTGTATTCATTTGTTTGTTCTGTCAGGTTAACTTGCCTTCTGAATCTTAAAGAGAACAAAAGTAAGGATTGACTACTTTTGTAGTTAAAATTCACAGGATGAATTTTGAAAATAAAACTCTGGTGATCTTAGCATCGCTTTGTGCTCAGCTTGCTCCCATGAATGGCATGAAGTCAAGGGTATGTTTTATTTATTTATTTATTTTTTTGGCCGTACTGGGAATTGAACCCAGGGGCATTCTACCTCCAGGCTTCACCCCCAGCCCTATTTTTTATTCTTTATTTTTGAAACAGGGTCTCAGTAAGGTTGCTAGGGCCTCACTAAGTAGCTGAGGCTGGCCGCAAACCCGGATCCTCGGGTCTCAGCCTCCCAAGTACTGGGATTACAAGCGTGCGCCACCATGCCTGGCTCAAGGGTATGTTTTCATATCAATAAATATACACCTCAGATAGCTGAAAAGAACCTGTGCACCTATTATCTCAACATTCTAGAAGAAATATGGATAAGCTGGGCCACGCTCAGAAAAGTAGATATGGGTGATATGGAAAACTGACACTTCCTTTGATGAAGGCTGAAGGACCTTGGTCTACAAGGAACTGAGGAATGAGAAAAGGTGATTGTTTCCAAACATAAAAAAAAAATTATGTGAGAGATAATAGACGTGTTTTGTGTGGCCCTAAGGGTTAAAAGGCCACTGTAGGGAAGGACCTTCTGTTAGTCATATTGACAGATGAGATGTCATGCGCTGCCACTTTGTGGAGCTGCTGAAGAAGGTGTCAGTGCCTGCTGCATGACTCGATGATGGACACATAGTTTGTCAGCTCTTATAGTCTGAGACTCTGTGGCTCAACCAACCTCTCATCCTCAACGGCTGTCCCTCCAGGTCAGGGTTTAGGCACATTGGCACATTGCACTGGCGTTTCCCGGGCTGTATCTGTTCTGTGGATAAACAGAGCATTTCAGTCTTCAATGTGGTCAGTTTAGTACAGTTCACAGTATGACAGATATAACCAATACTCTCTTGAGACCGTTTTTTTGGTCATTGTTGCTATTGATTATTAACATTTAAACTATACACCCTAGACTTTAGGGTAGGATTATTTCGGGTTTTGCCACAAACCTACCATTCAGTTAAATGAAAGCAGGAGAGCATCCAAAACTATCCAAAAAAGTACAGATCCCACCCCACCTCAAACAAGTTCAAATCCTGTATTCCTGATTTGAAGTGAAAGGCCAATGTCATAGCCATGAAGGAAGTGTTTTATGCAAATCAATAAATACATTAAGTTATAATTTGGGGTCATGGCCAGAAGGCTCCTACAAAAACACATGGACCTGGTAGAAGGAAATGATGGGTGTTTGAGGGATGGAGAGCAGGAATAAGGGGGCAGGAGCAGAAAGGGAGGGGAGGTGCTTCAGACATGTGTTCTATGAAAGACAAGGCACAGAAGCAAGCCATCTAGATGCGTGTGATGGAGAAGAGGCAGGTGCTCTCAGCATATGAGGCCAGTACGTGCCGAAGTGAACTGTCATGACTGTCATTCTCAGTGTGCCTGTGTGACCAGATTTGTTCCTGTGGAGACGAGGAAGTCACTGAATCGACACTTGTGGCTTAAGGTGGCATGGTACCTAACATTGTACTACACATTCATAGACTCTCCTCTGGGCTGAGACTTGGGAAGTACTTTTTATAGCACTAATCAAATCAAAAATATTGAGATGAAGCTCCAGTAGGACTTAGTAACTGGAGAGCCACCTTGGGGGATGGAAAACAAGACCAGGAAGACTCAGGCGAAAGGAATTCAGACAGCACGTACATGGGAAACCAGAGGGACATGAACAAAGTTGAAGTCTGGTTGAAAAGTGAAAAATTCAGTTAAATGGGTTATTTGGCATCATGTAGCTTTTTAGATCAAAATGCAGATTGGACATTGAGATCAGTTTGCCTTTTACAACTTTACTAAATAGTAATTTCAGTCAAAACCTTAAAATGGTTTCGGCTGATCTACTAATTACAAAAAGTAATAGCATGGAAAAATAATCTTCAAAGCCCCCAGGTTGACCTGGGCACTTAATACCAGAGACCTAACTGGACAAGAGCTGCCATTCTCAGTTCCTTCCATAGTTCCATCTCAGGAAAGAGAGAAACTCTTTGGTCTGGACAGAAAGACTTCACCCGAAACAAATTAAATTCTGGAGGTTGGCTAGCCAGTGCCTTGCTGCTTCTCCTTTGCCCGTTGGTTTTTGGCTATTCACTGCTCACTACCACATATCACTAACTGAAGAGAAAACACAAAACCCTTAAAATATTAACCTTATAAAGTCCAGTAGAATTGCAAACATCTATTACACGTGGGATTGGATGTGGTGTGTGGGATTTGGTTATCTAGATAGCCCCCCCTCTCAGAATAATGAGGGCCAATTGGCTGATCTTGAAAAAATAATAAAATATCAAGATTTGGGGTTTGTGGACATTGTAATTCCTTGTCATAAAGAAGAGTATTAAACATGTAACTATAGCCAGAAAGTACTAACCACAGTAATGAACCCTTACACTCTCATATGCATGCGAGCTTCAGAGCACATTCACATATAAAATCTTGTAACTCAAATGACCCATTTAATTTAAAAAGAAAAAACGGAAGGGTAGGTATTTTAAGAATGACAGTGGCAGTGCTACTGGTTTGAGAAGGAAGTAGGTGTGCAGGACGTGGTGACGACATTTTTAAAATGCAGAGTGATCATCGTATTTAAAACAGACATGTCATGGCGGTCAAGTCTTACTTTAAAACTGAGGTTAGATGCAGTTCCATCTTAAGAGCATGAGGCTGTGCAGCTGCAACCTGGTGGCCCTGCTGACTCAAACACAGAACTTACATTCCCAGCCCTAGCCGCAGATCATGATGTCACTAAACTGACATTTGTTATTACTATTAATATTCCCTCAATATTGGTACCACATAATTTTATAGAAGAATATTAATAATTGTGGGTGTTTGAAATTTGCATCATGAAATCATAGTTCCATTCCCTCCTCCCCAGACTGATACATAACCTAAGATCCGGAATCTGGGTCTCAGAGAAAAAAAACGAGTTGGACCAGTCTAGCTGGAAGAACACTTGGAAAGCTTCAATAGACTCATCAATTACTTCAGTGGTCCTTTTTAAATTATTTAAACCCAAGAACATGAGAGAAAATGTATTCCTTAACAAGGGAGCAGAGTGGACACAGAGAAAGTGGCATTAGCTAATGTGAGAGGTAAAACGAGAAGAAAAATCTTGACCCACCAGTGTCCCAGTTGCTGATGTTATGGGGGGCGCTAGACTGATGTTCCAGCTGCCGCTTCATTAACTGGCTCATTGTCAGAACTCCCAGGGATCCCCTTTTCATCTGCCTATACTGAGCTATATGAAGGAAATTAGGAGATGATTACTAGGGGGAATAAATTTCCACAGCACACAAAGGCTCTACACATCCATATGAATTCTTTTCTATCCATATGAATCTTAATTGAACCTTCATTAGCTATTTGTGATTTTGGGTAAATTATATGCTCCTATTCAAGTAAATAACTAAGATACTCTGCTATTCCAAGGGTCGTTCTTTGTTCAGTATAGACAATAACCGTGTGCTTAGCAATGATCTGCAGCCTGTAAATGTGTGCCCCAGTTACAACGGAATGAACTAATAAAGTATGATTGTTTTCATTTATGTTTCTACTTATATATTCTGATGTATTCCAAAAAGGATTTAAGACAGATAATACTATTTTGAATTTATAGCTTGACTTTATTTTATTTATTTTTAGTACTGGGGATTGAACCAAGGAGCATTCTACCTCCAGGTTACACCCTCAGCCCCTTTTATCTGGAAATGGGGTCTCACTAAGTTGTTGAGGCTGGCCTCCAACTTGTGATCTTCCTGTCTTGGCTTCCCAAGTACTGGGATTACAGGTGTGCCCCACCACACCTGGCTTCAACTTTCTTTAATGGAGCTTGTGCATACCTACTTTTGGTCTTCATCATATCCCTCTGAGGTCCAGGAGCATGTATGTGTGTATGATGTGCATGTGAGCATATATATTTTGGAGTAGGATGACACACATCAACCCCAATTTTTAAAGAGAGAAATTGAAGCAAATGAAATTGCATTACTTGGAACCAATTAGAAATGGAGGTGATCCTAAAACCAAAACACAGCAGTTCCAAAGTCAATGTTATCTCCAACCTCTGTATGAGCTTCTGTTTACTGTTTGAAAAGCGTGAATCGAGTAACATTCCATATATATATTCTAGTACACATTTCTGTTTTACAAAACAATGGTAAAATTGTTATCCTGCAATTAAGCTTTGACAAAGATCCCATTGGTGAAATGTCAAGTTATAAGCATTTCCAAACCAGAAAATAACAAAAAGCACTCTGCCTGTAGACTGTTGGGTTAGGAAGCAGCCTGCCCCTTTGCGCCCATTCCTCTGCGAGCGGTCCCACCAATCCTACCAACCAGCCCAGTGTGAGCCACAGCATCACCAAGGTGGCTTTTCCACATGGCCCCAAACACTGGATATTTGAAAGCTGTAGCTTTTCACTCTCTTATAAGTACAATTTCAAAAACCAGAGCTATGAACTACATGCCCTAGAAAGGAATGGTAGAAACCAGGATGACTGTATGGCCCCTGAAAAACCTTAAACGTCATACATAGGCTTCACAATCATGGTACCAAGGCAGCAACTTGGTGTGAGGCAAAATCAACTGTATTATTTCTAATGTAATTAGCATGCTGTTGGATCTGTGGTGGTCACGGCATGCTTAGCTACAAATTAATCAGCTGATAAACTGAGCAAGAAAAGAGTGTGATGGGAATTCTTGTGTCTTGGAGTCCGTACTAATTGAATTCAGGGAAATGACTAATCACCTAATATTAAATATCTCTGATTTTGGTTGTTGATTGGTAAAATTTGCAATTTTATGACCCACTTGAAAAGTGAAGCTTTAAGTAAAATTTAAAACCAGAAATGACTTCAAAGATTTAACAAAGTTTAAAATTAGCAGCATCTTGCAAACTCAAATAAGGATTTAACATTTCCAGTGATTGAATAATTTCTCCAGTTCTCAGTTTCGTTTTTGTTTTGCTGTGCAGTGCTAGAGATTGAACCCAGGGCCTTGTACATGCTAGGCGAGTGTTCTACCACTGAGCTAAATCCCCAGCCTCTGAGTTGTTTATAAAGACAGCAGAGTTCCTAAGAGTAAAAACCCTTAATATTTAATAGCTCAGCGTGTAAGGCGCCTGACATTATGCCTCCAAGAACACACCGCAAGATCTAGAAAACGCATGCTTTCAATGGTGAGGAGGGGAAGGTGGAAATTGAATGCTATGCTAAGCTAGAGCCAAAAAAGGCTAGATTCAGTCATGATTTGGGGATCATGATACACTTCATATATTTATTTTAGGACACATTTAACCAGCACTGAAGTCACAGTGACTTAATCGTCTTAACTAATCTCAAATTATACCTACTTGGAATTCTAATTCTAATTTGCTTTTTTATTTTTTGATGACTCATTAGAAAGAGAAAATACACTTCCATGATTTAGTATATGGACTTAAGAATTGCATTTTATTGTATCATCAAACATATTTTTGTGATAAAAGAACAGTCAGATTTAGAACTGGCTATTCTTCTTTGCTACCAAAAGGGCAAACAATTGTCGCATGGAAACTATTTCTTAGAATTTCTATAATCTCTGTTATAACCGACTTTGAATTTTTCTAAGGCGCTGTGATATACTAAAAAATAATCTAAGCCCTAAAGTCTAACAATATATATATAGCATCAATTCCTGTCTCTATTACTTAGTGGCTGTATGACTTTTGGCGAGTTATTTAGCCTCTCTGAACATCAGTTTCCCAACCTATAAAATGGGGTCAACAATTTGCCATGCAGTATTAATGGAAGGACTGGATCAGGTAACGATGTGTATGAACCATTCAGCATAGTGTCTGGCACATGGCAGGTGTCAAATAAATGGTGGCTATAATTAATATTATGTAGCCAGGTATGGTACCTCACACCTGCAATCCCAGTACCTGGAAGGCTGAGTCGGGAGGATCGCAGGTTGGAGACCAGCCTCAGCAACTTAGCGAGCCTCTCAGCAACCTGGCAAGACCCTGTTTCAAAACAAAAAATAAAAAGGGCTTGAGTTGTAGCTCAGAGGTAGTGTGCCCCTGGGTTCAATCCCCAGTACCACAAAAATAAAAATAAATTAATATTATGACTGTAAACTCCTTGAGAACAAGGGGGATCTTATTTATTCACCTTTGGTACCCAGTGCCAAGCACAATGCCTGGCACCCAGCAGACACTTAATAAATAGTTTGTGAATGAATGAATGAGTGAATGCATGCATGAATGAATGAATGAATGATGATGATGATGATGATCTTCCATGCTACCAGTCCGGCATTTACATTAAGATCTCTGTCTGGCTTTTCAGGATTATCCTCATTTCAAAAG
The DNA here is from genome assembly GCA_004027185.1 of Glis glis. Classification (NCBI taxonomy): domain Eukaryota; kingdom Metazoa; phylum Chordata; class Mammalia; order Rodentia; family Gliridae; genus Glis; species Glis glis. The sequence continues at coordinate 22,790 of PVJS01025426.1, forward strand.
ATGGTCAAATGAAAATTAACTAGCTCTTTAGGCAGCATCCACAAGGAACACAAAATTTATCATGCACATGTGACAAAGAATTACAGAAGCTGCACCTTTGTGTTTCCGGTTCCTGTTAAGAATTTTCCTGTGCTAACATCTCCTACTTGACTCCGCTGAGCTAGATGGACACCCCAAGGGAACCCCAATGAACCCCAGGTTCTCGTGGAGAAAATTCAACACTCCAAAATAGAAGGCAGTTTCAAAATATTAGCCTCCCTTAGATCTAGCAAAATGTCATTCCATCTTTATTTTCAGGGCTAGATTTAGGCATGCCTCTGGGATAATAATATATGATATATTTATCTTATGATTACCTAGATAAAAATCTTGTCACTGATGCAGGTGATTCCAATTAAATAAACATGGTCCGTGTGAAATTCTGCCATGGGCAACGCTTTTCATGTGCCATCAGTTCCATGTTTTATGTTTAGGCTAATAATAGATCATTTTTATTTTTTTAAATAAAATGATGAATGAAATTCAGTGATTATTCCTTCACAAATTAGGATTCTTGGCCAATCAGTAACCATATGATTAATCAGACATTTGAGATATGGACAAAAGTGGGCCATGCTACATCTCAGGGTCTCATAGAACATACACCAGAGTTTCACCAAGGAAGCTAATACAACACTTTAAAAAGGGAAAGAAAACCAAGACCGAACGATTGAAAACCATGCAGCAGATCATCACTGCGCAAGGAAAAGGATCACTGGAGGAAATCTTACTTGATATCGAGGAGTGACTACTTGTTTCTGGCACACCTGCTTCTAACGTAGGGGCCGATGAAGATTCTCGTGGCATTTCCAAAGTTGAAAGTCCTTTCGAAGAGGGATCTACAAATGGAAATATTTTTTTTAAACTCAGGACACTGATGAAGAGCAAGTTTAAGAACCTTTTCCACACCTATCCCCTCTTGTCTGCTGTACCCATTCAAACCTTTATGTACTTTTGGATCCTAGTAATTATCTTAAGGGAATTTCATACACACTGGTTTCAAAGTTCCACAGTTTGCTGATTCTATATTACGGTCTGCATCTATGGGTATGTCTTTTAGAGAGTAATAATAGCATGATGATTACAAAGCTAAAGTTCAGCATGCTCACAATGCATTTCCTTGAACAAGGCCCTTCATCTTACCCATTCCAAATCTCTTTCCATCTAATACCTGTCTCCGCCTCTCTCTGCCAGTTTTCTATTCCTAGTGCATATTTCAACTTATATAGAAATTCTAGCTTCAAGGAGGCTTCCAGGACCCCATTTACCCCCAAAATGCAAATAAACACTGGGTCAGGTGACCCTCTTATGTAATTATATAACACCTTTTCCAAACTTATCACACTATAATGTAATTGTCTATTCACTTTCTTTAAACTCTGCTAAGCCAGAGGTAATTTAAGAACAAGGACTGTATCTGATGTGGAATAAATACTATTAACTTGGATTTTACATCTTATTAGTTGAACTAGAAACAGACTGTATCTTCTTTCTTTTTTCTTTCTTTGTGGTACTGGGGATTGAACCCAGGACCTTGCATAGGCTAGACAAATGTTCTATCACTGAGCTATATCTTCAGAACTGTTTTTTAAGTTTTATTTTAAGTTGCTGAGGCTGGTCTCTGACCTATGATCCTCCTGTCTTAGCCTCCCAAGTAGTGGGATTACTTTGAAACCTGACTTAAGTTTTCTTTTTCTTTTCTTTTCTTTTTTTTTTTTTTTTTGAGGTACTGGGGATGGAACCCAGGGGCATTCTACCTCCGAGCTACACCCCCAGCCCTATTTTTTTATTCTTTATTTTGAAACAGGGTCTCACTAAGTTGCGGAGGGCCTAACTAAGTAACTGAGGCTGGCCACGAACCCAGATCCTCCGGTCTCAGCCTCCCAAGTACTGGGATTACAAGCGTGTGCCACCACGCCCAGCTAAGTTTTATTTTAAATTAAGGTCTAAGTTGCCCAGGCATGCCTTGAACTTGTGATCCTCCTGCCTCAGCCTCCCTAATAGCTGGGATTATAGGCGCAGTTCCCAGCCAGACTCATTTTATTTTCCTATTTGATAAATGTTGTGTCTAAGGTTAAATATATTCTGCATATAATATCATTTTATTACTCTATCAACAATGGGAAACAATCTGTCCCACGTTATTCTGTGTAACTACAGATTATCCTTTAAAACTTTCTGAAAAGTTTAATGGTTTGTTATAGCAAACCTTTTAAAATTCTTTCCAGACCTTGCCATCTTCAGCAGCACTAGAGAGAGAGGACACTAAGTCATCTTGCTGGCTTGGAGTTACCACCACAAGCTTCCATGACTACCTGCGCTATACAGGTCAGGGAGACCTGCCCAAAATGGCTTCAAGTTCTTAAACTTCAAAATATTATGTCTCATCCTCAGCCTAGTATCAATTGTTTCTCTTGCCACAGAGCAATCCACCTCACATTCACACATACACACAATTTAAGTATGCTCTTCTATTATTAGATGATTATTAATCTGGCTAAACTGTGAGAAATAAAAGTAAAATAGATCCCAGATGAGGACCAGGGAGAAAAGTTTTTGAGTGTTGATTTTGGAACATTTTGATTCTCAGGGGTCTTTCTGAGTAGATATGGTTGCCAGATTAATAACTTCTGGATAACAAAAAGTATAATTGTTGTAAAATTTCCCAAGCCCTCTTAATAGGGCACAAAGTAACTACTCATTTTAAATTACTTTAGTCATCAAGATATTAAAGATTGGGTATTATTTTTCTCTTAGATATTCTCCCCAAACGACAAGTCAAAAACATGCATAATACCTCTCGTAGCCTCATCTGCCTCCATTCTACATGAGCCACAACTATGGCATAGCAGTCCTACCAATAATGTAGACTGAGAATGCTTACAGCTAATTTTCAAGAAGTCTTTGAAAGAATATAGACTGTTAGAGTTTGGGTATGCTTATAAAACTCCTCAATGCATCTACAATCTTACATTTTTTTCATTACCGTAAGATAGTTATTAACAATCCTTAGTGTACCAAGATTCTTCAATTTTTTTTCTGTCGTCAATCATTTTATAAAACCTTTTATTTGTATATGGCTAAAGACAAATATTTGAAAACAGTTGTTCACTTGTCTCAACACATTTGTATTCAGCTTCTGTAGTGTGGTGCAGGAAATGTGATCGCACCCTTTCATTCATGGAATGCGCGCCAGCGCTCTCCTCGTCACTGGGGATACCGTCAGTGAACGAACCTGACAAAACTCATTGCCTTAGGGGCTTTCATTTTTGTGGGGAGAGACAGACAATAAATATGTGTAGAAGTAAATAAATTATTGTAGGTTATTAAATCAATTCTTTGTAGGAGAGAAAGAGAAGAGAGAGAGACCAAGAGGCCAGGTGGGGGCGGAATGGGGCAGTACTTTCCAGGCCAGGTCACACTGGGAACTGGAGGTTTGATCAAAGAATTCAAGTGAAGGAGTGAGCCAAGCATTAGACAGTTCCAGGCTGAGAGACCGGGCCTAAGGTAGGGATGTGTAGAGAGTAGTCAAGACATGGCCAGAGGCCACCGTGGCTGAGCAGGACTGTGGGGAGAGCAGTGCAAATGAAGGGAGAGAGCGGATGAGGTCGGGGACACGCAGGGCTTTCTAGGCATTCAAAGAATTTGAGCTTCTACTATGAAAGAAATGGAGGGCCACTGGAAGGGTCTAAGTAGAAGCATAGTATAATCTCATGCTCTAAAGGATTCCCCGAGAGAACATGAAGGCAGTAAAGGTGGAATGGGGGAGACCCGGTAAGAGGCTATATAGCAGGTAAGCCAGGTAAGAGATGTTGGTGGCTCAGACCAGAGTTGAAACAATGGATAGAGTAAGAAGGTGCCACATTCTGGATATGTTTTGAAGGTAGACTAAGGTTAGATAAAATAGAAAATGCTCAGTTAAATGCTAATGTCAGGTGACCAGCAGATCATTTTTCAGTTTGAGTACATCCCATCAATATTTGAGTGATGCAGTCCCAGTTCTTCATTCCTTCCTGAACTGTGTGATTTTCAAGTTCGTCCCAGTAATGAGGCAGAGTATATTTCTCTCTTGGCTTTGGCTCGACCATGTGATTGCCTTGGCTAACAAAACATCTGTAGGCATAACATGACCAAAGGCTTGAAAAGTGTTTGCACAACTGTTTTTGCTCCCTTGTGGCTCTGCTCTCACCATGAGAAAAATACTCCCAGGCTTCCCAGTGCCTGGAAGAGGCTGGCAGGCACAAGGAGCAGAGCTTAGCCACCCAACCAAGCCCAACCTAGCTTAGCCAATACCCAGATGACTAAAAGACTCTCAAACTAAATAAATGCTTACTGTTGTATGTTGCTGACTTTTGTTACACAGCATTATTCCAGGTCAGTGGGTAACTGATAGTTGTCTCAGCATATAGACAATACGGAAAGCCATAAGACTAGATGAGAGCACTAAGAAAGTTGAGTGTCCATAGAGAAAAGGATCAAGGGCAGAGACCCCAGGGCACTTCTTCACTAAGGAGATAAGGTAGAACCAACAAAGATACTAGCCAGGCGTGGTGGCACACGCTTATAATTCCAATACTTGGGAGGCTGAGACTGGAGGATCCGGGTTCGAGGCCAGCCTCAGCTACTTAGTGAGACCCTGTTTCAAAATAAAGAATAAAAAAAATAGGGTTAGGGGTGTGGCCCAGAGGTATAATGCCCCTGGTTTCACTCCCTGGTACCACCAAAAAAAAAAAAAAATGATACTAAGGAGTGACCACTGAATAGAAAGAAAACTAAGAGTGCAATATCCCGGAAGCCAGGCAGAATGGGAGCAGTGAAGTATGGCAAGTGTTGTAGTTATGTCAGAGGGTAAGATATAAGAGCTGACCACTGGTTTAGCAAGGAGGTCCTTGGAGACCTCGATGGATACAATTTTGGTGGTAGAGTGGGAATGAAAGCTTCGTAGGAATGACTCTTAGGAAGAACACGATGGGAGAAAACCGCGGAGAATGATAATACTTGGAAGAATTGGGACCGAGAGCTCTTTTTCTTTTTAATAAAGAGACAGCCGAGCGTGGTGGCGCACGCTTGTAATCCCAGTACTTTGGGAGGTGGAGACCGGAGGATCCGGGTTCGCGGCCAGCCTCAGCT
>PVJS01025427.1:0-27856 GCA_004027185.1 Glis glis
GGGTGTATCTTAGAGGTAGAATGCCCCTGGGTTCAATCTCTAGTACTACACACACACACACACACACACACACACACACACACACAGAAAAAAATGAAAATTTAAGGACATACCATTTATAGTAACAGAAAAATATGAAATACATAGGAATAAATTCAACAAAGCCTCAATATACCCTAATGGAGAAAATGATAAGACTGGTGTGCTTATATAACACTGTAGTGAAAACAAGTTCTGTAGCTATATATAGTAACAGATAAATTTTATCAACAATGTTGAGCAAAATAGGATATAAAAGAATATATATAATATGATTCAATTTAAGCAAAGTTAATAGAACAGACAAAATTAAGTGTATTTTTTAGGAGTGTGTAAGTGGAACAACTATAAAGTAAGGAAATCAAACTCAGAGAGGGGGTTATCCCTGTGTGGGAAGGAGAAGATTCGATTGGAAGAAGGCAACACAGGACGTTCCTAAATTTGGGCAATATTTTCTTTACACAAAATATGGTGTTTACTCAGGCATTTGCTTTATTATTATTTTTTATACCTATGCTTCATTTCCATAAGTATATATTATATATTTTTATAATAAAACTACAATAAAAGTTGAAGCATGATACTGTATGAAGACCTTAACATGCAGGATGTATAGGAAATAATAAATGATTATTCATTATTATTCATTATTAATATCAAAATGTTGCCTTCTGAATATAGTTGTAGCTGCAGCTCACACATTTTTCAAGTAGTGCTTTGTTTAGCTTGAAGTCTTTTAAAAATTTCCCTCAGGCTTTTCTCCTTTAAAATAAATATTATTTACTATATTGTATTTTAGTTTTCAGGCATGTGGGATTGTTCAATCTCTCTTTTTAAAAAATAGTGCTGTGTTAGACTCCCAAGACAGTCTCTGTGAAGGTAATTTTTACAACAGTTATTGAATAAATTTGTTATTTGCAGCTGAAACAACAAAATGTACTTAGATGAATAAAAAAATACCTTTATTGAAATTCCTACAGTGAAAATAATTTTGGCATTGCAATTTGAAACTCTCCATTCTGTTTTCCTTTCTCTACATAGCCTTGATTTTAGTGTCTTTATTTTTGATAGCTCAAGTTTTCTTAGTACTATAGCCATAATGATATCATGGAATAGACTATGATTTTGTGTTTACACGTGTTATTTAGTTTTAAGTTAGACTACCACCTGCAGCGTACAGGAGTGTCCATTTCCTTGTCCCTTGGTGAGTAGTATTGGAAAATATTCAAAAATAATTTTTGGCAATTTGGAAGGATATTTATATAAATTCACCTATATTTATTCCTTTTCTTGTAAGTAAAGTTTAACTTTTTTATACATAGATTGTTCAATTGTTATACTATGGGAATTTTTATGTTCTTTACTGAGTTTTTATTGTAGAAGTAGTGTTTTCTTTTAAAATTAATTTATAAGACCCATTTATATATTTAGGATAGTATCATTCATTCCTTGTTGCAGTTTTCCCTCACCCCCAATTTAGTTTTGCGTTTTAGTTTTGCCTTACTTTTTAAAAACCTTTCTTTTTTTCTTACTCTTCTTCAGGAGCAATATCCCTTGCCTTTCTTCTTATTTCATGTAGAGCAGTTTAGTCTTCTTTTATTACAGGGAGAAGACGATCATTTGGCAGTGATGATGTAGCTCAGATTGCAGAATTGAGTTGGAGGTTGAAGTATATGAGCTCTGATCCTCGCTGTTTTTGTAAGTCAATGTATGTCACGTCTATTCAGGCAACTTCGGGATAATAGATACCTCTGAAATATAATTTTCCTTACGGTGCAGTAGTGACCCCAAATTTAAGCATGTCAAGAAAATATAACCTTATTCCTTGTGTAAATTTTCTCTCAAGTGACTTCAATACACTGCACATACTTTATCAGGAAACTTGGGACAAAACATCTTCTAATAGAAAAAACATGACATTTGTCAAAGGTCAGAGCTTCAGAAATTTAACTTGCTAATAAATTTGTCAATTGCTAGTCTTTTGATGGTGTAGAGGCAATTTTTTTTGTTTTTTATATGTTTAGTTGCTACCAAGAGTTTCTAAGCACATTATTTTTCCACTAAAATCTAATCTGTTGCACATTTTTAACCAAGAAAAGCTACATCTTTTCTTCTTGAGGAGAAGGAACTATTTTAAAGATCTATTCTAATCCTAAAAATACTTAGGTAGAGCTCTAGGAAATATGTAAGCCTACACAGACTTCTCTACCTTCCCCGTTCTGCTCAAGATGATCCCAAATAGGACAAACACTAAGTGGACCCTGGAAGTGCAGCAGAAGGCCATTCATATGCCACAAGACCCTCTTCTAACTTAACACAGGCAGAGCCTCTACTGTATGACATTAGAACTGGCCTGCAATATTGCTTTTTGAAAAATTGTCAGAATCCCAGGAAATAAGAGGAAATCATGGGAGAACTCCACTGATAATTCCTTCATTTAAAGGGATGAGAGCTAGAAGCGAGGTGGTTATGGGACAGAAAGTGAGGACTCCGTGCTCTCAATCAACAGCAACTGAAGCAACTGAGCTGGGAGGCCCAAGGATAAGTACTGTCACATCAAGTAGTGGTCTTGTGGCCAGTGGGCCGTCTTACTGATAGAGCTGGGCTTTTGCATAGTGCAGTAGCCAGTGGCTCTAGAAAGGAGAAAGGGCCACTTAACCATAGCCACAGAATAATTATTTAACAAACACTTATGTAGCCCTTATTATACTCTAATCATTGTTTTAAACTGGTTATGTCCCCCAGGGGACATTTGAACATGTCTATAGTCATTTTTGGTTTGCACAACTGGGAAGGGGGCTGCTACTGGCATCTAGTGAGTTAGATACCAAGGGTTTTGCCAGACATTCTAAAATGCACAGGGTAGCCCCCATAGCAAAATTATCAGGCTCCAAATGTAAAAAGTGCTATAATTGTAAAGGCTTGTTTTAAATATTTATCAAGTATTAATTCGTTTAATCAGCAGCAGCCCTATGAAAGCTTTTCACATTTCATATGAGGAATGTGACTTTTCCAATATTGTGTATCTAATGTAATGGACAGACAAACAAAAGGAAACAGTATGCTATATAAAACAAGCATTAAAGAGAGAAGCCATTTAATTACTATTAACCTAAGTGAAATTTAAGGTAAAATGATTTACAGAGAAGATAATTATTTTCAATGGTAAGGTATAATTCACAATGGAAATATTTTAGTTATGAAACTATAGACACTAATATATAAAGCAAAAACAGTTAAATATGTAAAGAATAATTGAAACACAGTAGTAGTTTTTTTTTAAAAAAACAGTCTTAATGAAGTGTAGTACAACATAGAATAAACTGTACTAAAGTGTAAAATTTCATCAGTTTTGATATGTCCTTTCCTGTAAAATCATTGCCACAGTCAAGACAATGAACATGTCCAACACTCTAGAAGTTTCCTCATGCCTGCTTATAATCCCTCCTTTTACCAAGCCCCCTATCCTTCCTCCAATTCCTAGTCAACAACACTGACCTACTTTTTGTCACTAGAGATGACTTTGCATCTTCTGGAGCTTTATGTAATGAAAGTATACAGTATGCACCCTTTGTTTTGCATGTTTTCCATCCCTCAGCATATTTGTTTTGTAAGTCATCTGTGTTGCAAATACAAATAGTTCATTCCTTTTTATTGCTAAGTAGTGTTCGGTTTTATGGCTGTGACACCATTTGTTTATGCATTCCCCCTTTTGATGGATATTTGGATTGTTTCCAGTTATGGGCTATTTATTACAAATAAAGATGCTATATATACACGAACAATCTTTGTATGGACATACGCTTTTGTTTCTCTTGGGAAAATATCTAGGAATGGAATGGCTGGGTCATAGTAAATGTGTGCTTAACTTAATTTCAAGAAACTACTAAGTTTCTAAAGTTATTGTTCCATTTTACATTCCCACCACCTATACAGGAGAGTTCCAGTTGTCCCACAATTTTGCCAGCCATTTAGTATGGTTAGTATTTAGAATTTTATACACTTTATGTAGTTTTAATTTGCATTTCTCCAATGCAAATGACAAATGCCGTTGAGTTTACTTCATGTACTTATTTGCCACCCATATATCTTCTTTAGTAAGATATTTGTTCAAATCTTTTGCCCATTTAAAAAATTGGGTTGTATATTAATCAGAATTCTCTAGAAAAACAGAACCCATGGAGAGAGTGTGTGTGTGTGTGTGTGTGTGTGTGTGTGTGTGTGCGTGCGCGCGTGTGCACATGTGTGCCCAGGGGAGAGACTTATTTTAAGGAATTGGCTCCTGTGACTGTAGGGACTGGCAGATCTGAAATCTGCAGGGCTGACTGGTAGGCTGGAAACCACGTGAGGAGTTGTGCAGTCACTCTTTTCTTTTTAGGCTTTCCACTGAGTGGATGAGGCTCATCCATATTACAGAGAATAGTCTGCTTTACTCAAAGTCTTCTGACTTAAATACTAATCACATCTAAAACATACCTTCTCAGAAACATCTAGACTGGTGTTTGAACAAAACCTATAAACCAAGGCCTAGCCATAAGAGAATTTCTTGCTTTTGTTGAAGTCTAATTTATCAATATTTTCTTCTATGGATCATACTTCTAGTGTTATGTCTAAGAAGCCTTTGCCTAGCCAAAAGCATAAGGATTTTATCCTTTGTTTCCCTCTAGAAGTTTTATAGTTACAGATTTTACTCTTAGGTCTATGACCCATTTTGAGTTAATTTTTGTAAATGACATGAGGTATGAATTGAAGTTCATTATGTATGGATGTTCAATTGTTCCAGCATCATTTGTTGAAAAATAGTAGTTTTTTTTTACAAACTAAGTGTGCAAGACACATATGGGGATTTAAATAGAATTAACAATATACCTTCATTTAGAAACTACAGATTCTTTAAATGTTTAATTCACAGGGTAGAAGGATGAGTTAGTTTTTTTTATGGAACATTTGCAGAAACTGATCTTTTAGCCATATTTAAAGCCATGATTATTTGACCTATAACACAATACAATTGGAAATTAATAAGAAAGTATAAACAACAAGAAGCACATAACACCCCCATATCCTTATCTTATCCTAATATGGCCAAGAAAGACCCTTTAGTCAGGGCACTAGAGCGACGGCTGCTGATGTTAAAGCAGCATTGCTAGGTCTTGAGCCTTGGCTTATCTCCCCCAAACATCTTGTTAGTGAATGATGCCAGCCTTGGTCAGGAGTTTATATGACGAGCAGTCGATAGAAAATCTTGGCTCAATCACTAGGGCATGATGACTTTGAGGAAAGTTGTATATTTACTAGAGACTGATTAGAACAAAAGCAAAACACGAGAACGAAACCTCCTGAAAACTGGACGTGTTCTGTCTTACAGCTTTGGTAAAAGTAGGGACAGCTCCCACTTTTTGGACTTAGCTTTCGTTTGGTTCTCTTAATCCTCTGTTGTTTGGACCTTCCAGGGCACCAAGAGACAATGATGAATCAAAGGGCTTAATAACTTTTGATTCCCAGTAATAGTCAATGCTCAGCAATTTTCAATTTCTGGCCCCATGGCTGTTCCTTGCATGTGCAGGGTCTGTGTGCAAATTAAACACACCCCTTTCTCTGGGCATAGGCACCGCACACAGGCATGCATAGGTGTGGAGGACAGACAGAATGCATACTGGATTTCAGCCCCATTTACCTCTCAGGTAGGATGCCACAATATTGCACAAGCTGCAGGCTGTGTGCCATGGTCCTATCTAGCCCTCTCCCAAAGATGGGGTGCTTCATTCTTAGTTGTCCCGGACCCTCTAAAGAGTGGCAGAGTATGTTTAAGTCCACTGAGGCTTGTTATGGTTTGGATATAGAATGGCCCCGCGGAAAAGCTAATGAATTAGCAATGCAAAAATATTCAGAAGTGAAATAATTAAATCAGGGCTCTAATCTCATTAGTGGGTGAACCCATTGGTGGGTTAATAATTTGAATAGATTTACCAGGTGGTAACTATTGGCAGGTGGGGCTTGGCTGGAGGAGGTAGGTCACTGGGGCTATGGCCTTGGGGACCATATCTGTCCCTGGTCCCTTCTTGTCTGTCTGTCTCTCTCCCTTCCTTTTCTCCTCTCCCTCTCTTCTCTCCCCCCTTCTCTTCCCTTCTTCCTCCTTCTCCCTGTCCTTCTACCCTTTCTCTCCCCCTCCCTTTCCCTTTTTACCACCACACCCTGCCACCGTGATGTTTCTGCCTTGGAGTCTGCTGACCATAGACTGAACCTCTGAAACTGTGAGCCCAAATAAACCTTTCCTCTAAGTGTGTGTGTGTGTGTGTGTGTGTGTGTGTGTGTTACTGGAGATTGAACCTGGGGGCACTCTACCTCTGAACTACACCCCCAGTCCTATTTTATTTTTTGTTTTGGAACAGGGTCTTACTAAGTTGCTGTAAGCCTCACTAAGTTGCTGAAGCTGGCCATGAACCTGTGATCCTCCTTTTTCAACCTCCCAAGTACGGGGATTACAGGTGTGCACCACCACACCAGCTCTAAGTTATTCTTGTTGGGTATTTTGGTCACAGTGATGAAAATGTGGACTAGTACAAGATTTCTATAACAAAGTGCTGTAGGCTGGCTTGTAAACAACAGAAGTGTATTACTCTCAGTTCTGGAGGCTGGGAAGTCTAAGGCCTAGGTGCTAGAAGATTTGGAGTCCCATGAGGGCTGACTTTCTAATTCATAGACTAGGCCTTCTTGTTGTGTCTTCTTCATGTGGTAGAAGGGTGAGCTAGCTCTGCTCACTTTTATAAGAGCACTTATCCCAGTCATGAAAGCTCCACCTTATGGCAGACAACTGTTTGAAATGAGGCAAGTAGCCGGGCGTGGTGGCACATGCTTATAATCCCAGCACTTGGGAGGCTGAGACAGGAGAATCACAGGTTCGAGGCCAGTCTCAGCAACTTAGTGAAACCTGTTTAAAAAAAAAAATAAAAGGGCTGGGGGTGTAGCTCAGAGGTAGAATGCCCCTATGTTCAAATCCCAGTACCCTCCCCTGCCCAGGCACACACAAATGGAGCAAGTAAAGACTTTTCTTGTCTCCTCATGGCAGACATATAGGGCCAGGATGTCATCCTATCATAACTAGCTTTCTTTATTTGGAAAATGACAGAGAAGTTGGTTTTTTTTTTTAATCTATTTTCAGCTGGGTGTGGTGGTTCACCCCTGTAATCCCAGTACTTGGGAGGCTGAGACAGGGGAATCACAGGTTCAAAGCCAGCTTTGGCAATTTTGCAAGGCTCACATCAGTTTTATTTTTTTTAAAGAATCTACTTTCAGCCGGGTGTAGTGGTGCATCCCTGTAATCCCAGTACTTGGGAGACTGAGACAGGGGAATCACAGGTTTGAAGCCAGCCTCAGCAATTTGGCGAGGCTCTCGGCAATGTTGTGAAACCCTGTTTCCAAATAAAAAATAAAATAGGACTGGGGGTGTAGCTCGAAGATAGAATGCCCCTGGGTTCTTTCCCCAGCACCCCCAAAAATAAAAATCTATTTTCAAATAAAGATTCCAGTACACTTTTCAAAAAGGGGTTTCAAATCTTTTAATCGATATTTAGTTTATACATTTATAGGGTACAGTGTGATGTTTTGATGCATGTAGACAATGTGTCATCAATCAAGGTAATTAGCATAACTATCACCTCAAATATTGATAATTTCTTTGTGTTGGGAACATTCCAAATCCTTTTTTCTAGCTGTTTGAAATTTTACAGTAAATTGTTAACTATAGTCACTGTGTGCTATATTGCACTAAAACTTACTATTCCTATCTAATTGGAACTTTGAACTCACCAACCAACTTTTTCCCATCTCTCCCTTTTCCCCAAAGAGGTTTATGAGCAAGTGATTTCGGAGTGCTATTTTTCTAATCCTTCTGTGTAGAACATCTGGGCAAAAGACACACAGACATTGCTATCACTAAAGAATAACAAACAACAGTCAATCTGCTAATTTCATCCCATTCTCTGAGAAAAATATTAGATGATGAAGGATGTCAAGTTTTACTGAGTGTCTCCCCAAATACCACTTCCTCAAATGAATCTTGGGATAAGGATTAAATCAAAGTAGATTGGGGAAAGCGTATTCTGTTTTTTGCCTCCTTCTTGGGCAAGCTCTGCCTTTCATTTTCTCAACATTTCCTTGTTTTTCAGAATAGGATCTTTCCCTCATCTTTGTTGAGCTTAACAAAGAATGGTACTTTGGAAAATGGAAAACAGGTTTTTTTATTTTTGTTTTTGTTTTTTTTTTGTGTGTATGTTTTTTGTACTGGGGATTGAACCCAGAGGTATTCTACCTCTGAGTTATGTATGTCCCCAGCCTGATTTTATTTTTTAGTTTGAAACAGGGTCTCACTAAGTTGCTGAGGCTGACCTTGAACCTGTGATCCTCCTGTCTCAACCTCCTGAGTGTAGGGAATTCTAGCGTGTACCACCGCTCTCAGCTGGAAAACAGTCGTGTGTGTGTGTGTGTGTGTGTGTGTGTGTGTGTGTGTTTGTGTGTGTGCGCGTTACTAGGATGGAATCCAGGGGCCTTCTACCTCCGGGGTACACTCCAGACCTATTTTATTTTTTATTTGGAAACGGTCTCACCAAGTTGCTAAGAACCTAAGTTGTTGAGGCTGGCTTTGAACCTACGATCCTCCTGTCTCAGCCTCCCTAGTACAGGCGTGTGCCACCATGCCCGGCTCTGGAAAACAGTATTTACAGTTTACCACAGTGCTGCAAGAAAACTTGAGTGTGTAAGTATCTACATCTCTGCTGGCCTTTTGCTTTATGACCTGTTGTCCCCAGGTCAGAGGTCACGGCGCATCATTTGTAACATATATTTCATCATGAATTCACCTGGTGGTTAGGGTGGACATTTATGTTTGATCATTGTTTTTATCCGAAAGAATAATAAAATTTCTCTTATCTCTGTGACAAGTAGGTACTTAGAATTTGGCGCCTCAGATGCCTAAGTAACACTGGGAGATAGAGCACTATTTTTTTTTTTTTTGCGGTACCGGGGATCGAACCCAGGGGCATTCTACCTCCGAGCTACACCCTCAGCCCTATTTTTTATACTTTATTTTGAAACCGGGTCTCACGAAGTTGCGGAGGGCCTCACTAAGTAGCTGAGGCTGGCCGCAAACCCGGATCCTCCGGTCTCCGCCTCCCAAGTACTGGGATTACAAGCGTGCGCCACCACGCCCGGCCTAGCACTATTTTTCTTGATGTTTACGTTTCAAAGAGATGGTTCCCAGATCCTTGAGAAAGACATTCCTTGTTGTAAGGCTGGCAAGAGGACTCTTTAGCTTTGGAAGATTTACATCTCAACTGGGCAGAGAAAGAATTTACAATGACAAGTTTTCTAAAAGAAATGCCCTACAAAAAACCAGGGGAGTCTCCTTCCCTTTTCACACCCTAGGATTTTTTTTAAAAAAGATTTGGCAGGCCGTGGTGGCCCACGCTTGTAATCCCAGTACTTTGGGAGGCGGAGACCGGAGGATCCGGGTTCACGGCCAGCCTCAGCTCTCTCTCTCTCCCTCTCTCTCTCTCTTTACTTAGTGAGGCCCTCTGCAACTTCGTGAGACCTGGTTTCAAAATAAAGTATAAAAAATAGAGCCGGGGGCGTAGCACGGAGGTAGAACGCCCCTGCGTTCAATCCCTGGTACCGCAAAAAAAAAAAAAAATTTGTATTTGTTGTTACAGTACTTATGATCAGAAATACCTGCAATGTAGTCCAAAGCATATTTCTGCTCATTTGATCTCACTAGCGACTGGAGAAGAGTCTTCAAATATAATTGCTTTGGTTGTGAAGTTTTCTCCTTCAGGCTACTAATTAAGTAACTCATCACTGTTATCTGAGGTCTGTCTTGGTCTGTACACTCTATCAACAAATAAAGGCATTTTTAGGTATGTTTAACCAACCCTGCCTTGGAGAAAGCCCTTTAAATTCTCTTTTATTTGAGTGGTAATGAATATTAAGTACCAGATGTATGTCCACTCTCCGGGGCACGAGGGATAACTGGTGTACATACAAGACAGGCCTGCTGCTGTTGCTCCTGGAGCTCATGCTCAGTGCTATGGCTTGGCGTGTTGAAGGCTTGGTCCCCAGCTGATGGTGTTGTTGAGGCTGTGGGAACTTTAGGAGGTGGGCCTACTTAGAGGAAGCAGGGCACTGGGGGCGTGCCCTTGAAGCCCCCTTTCTGTCTGCTTCATGGCTGTCACGAGGTGAGCAGCTTTGCTCTGCCACACATTCCCCGCCATCATGTTCTGTATTGCCATAGGCCCCAAGCCACAGGGCCAAGTGACCATGGAATGAAACCTCTGAAAGTGTGAGCCGGAGTTCTTCCTCCACACAAGTTGATTTATCTCGGGTATACTGTCACAGTGACAGACAGCTGACCAACACAGGTATTTAACCAGTAGTATTGCCAGTGGTAACTGGTGTGAGAGTGACTCATAGAGAAGCACAAAGCGCCCTATGTGGGAAGCACCCTCAAGGCTCAGTTATGGAGGGCCTGTAAGCCTTATCAAACCTGGAGTGAAACCCTAGTACTTGGGAGACTGACACTGGAGGACCACAGGTTCAAGACCAGTCTCAGCAACGTAGCAAGACTCTCAGCAACCTAGTGAGACCCTGTTTCAAAATAAAAAACAAAAAAGGGCTGGGAATATAGCTCAGAGGTAGAATGCCCCTGGGTTCAATCCCTAGCACCACACACAAACAAAAACAAAACATTCTTATCAAGTGATTAACATTTAGTGTTTTGGGCCTGCCTCTAGAACTTTAGGACTCTTTGGGTTTTGTGCGGTACAGAGCCAACACTGTAACAAATTCCTTGATAGAATTCTGGAGCAGTTAGTCCCAACACATCCCTTTGTACATTTTACATCCACAGATGTAATTGGATTTGAATGGGTTGGAGGGAGGGGACAAGAATGGTTGTAGGACACTCGGGTGGCTGCTGGTCTACTGGACATATGCAAGAGTGACAACTATGTCACAATGTTCGACAGATATTTAGGAGGCTGAATAGGATGTTATGGTTATGTAAATGTGAAGAGAGTTGCTGAGGGAGTGGGAGGTATCAAGGATGACTCCCAGGTTTCTGACCTGAGGAATGGGCTGGATGGTGGTATCGTTTCCTTAGAATACTGGAGGAAGAACCATTAGGGTCGAGGGGTGGAAAGGAGCATCCAGAGGCAGCCACGTGGAGATGTTTAGCAAGTAGTGAGATAAAGCATTTTGAAGCTCAGGAGAGAGCTGGACTTGAGATGTAGATGTGAGTGGGCAGCTGAGAGATGATAATTGAATGGGAATGGTAAGTGAATGGGATAATTGAGAGATCACACAAAGAAGATGGAAGGCACAAAGGTCTCAAACAAAGCTAGAACAATGTCAGAATACATTCTGGTAGGAAGAGGAGCCAGCAGTGGATATTAAAAAGGAATGGCTAGAGAGATGGAAGGGAATCTGGGAGAGTGTGGTATCTGTGCCGACATCTATGGAAATTGGCCCTTGGTGTTTTCTATATTTGTAATTTAGCAAAAACATGTGAAAAACATTTCAGTCTCATTTTTAATCACAATGTTTTGGAGAATAGACATTCTTAGTGACACATAGAATACGGTTCTGTCTCAAGCACCAGCCGCACTTACATTGAGATCTCAAAGAATATCCTTTAGGAAAAGAAAGTTAGTGTAGCCATCAAAGTCACTGAGTCTCTCTCCTTCCAAATGCTCATCTCAAGTGTTTGTCATCTCACTTTGGTGACTGGAGTTTCCTGGAGCACTCAGTGGCCTTTTGAGCCTGCGAACCACAGCACTGGTAGGAAAGGTGAGGGCAGCGACTAGGTTGTTTCCTCCTACCGGTCAGTTTCTAGGGATATATGCTCATCATTCACTGAGGATTGCTTCAGAGTGACAAATGGGGGTCCATGTCTTCTCTGCTGAATGTGAACAGTTTTCCTGCATTTTGAAGTAATTCAATTCTATAATAATTACAAAAAAGTGATATTGATTGAAAACAATAGATTTTTAAGGAAAGCATTTATTTATTTATTTATTTATTTATTTATTGTACTGGGAATTGAACCAGGAGCATTCTACCTCTGAGCTAAACCTCCCAGTCCTATTGTATTTTTTATTTTCAAACAGGGGTCTCACTAAATTGCAGAGGGGCTCAGGAGGCTGGCTGTAAACTTGCGTTCCTCCTCTCTCAGCCTCCGAGTACTGGGGTTACAAACATGCACCACCACACCTGGCTGCATCTGTCACTTTAAATGTCTGATTGTGTTGGTTCTATAGCTGCTGGTCACAGGGAACCACTTCTCCCTCATTCTACTTGGTCAGGCTGTCACCTGTCAGGCCTAGTTACCTGCATCCCACCACTAGGGTTGAGGACACATGACTCTGTCCCCCTGGCCAAGTGACTCGTTCAGGGATAGGCTCATAGCCCATACAAATCCCTTTTTGGGATAGATAAATGAGTGTTAGGGGAGAAGAAATCTTTTCCTGCTGTGATTGCTAAGCAGGAAGGTTGGGTTGGTGGGCAGCTACCTTTTCTGCTGCATGGTGTGGGCTTCTCTGAAGAAGGAAGTCAGCCTACAACCACAAGCAAAGTTGAAAAATGGGGAGAGAGGAGTTCCGATGACACTGTATGAGACTGAGTCCAGCTGTCATTTTGAATCTCCCTGTTGGTTATATAATAATGTGTGTGTGTATGTGTGTGTGTGTGTGTGTGTGTGTGAGTGTGTGTGTGTGTGTATGATACTAGAGATTGAACCTGGGGGCATTCTACCTCCGAGCTACACCCCCAGCCTATTTTATTTTTCAGTTTTGAAACAGGGTCTCGCTAAGTTGCTGAGGCTGGTTTTGAACCAGCAATCCTCCTGTCTCAGCTTCCCAAGTACTGGGATTATAGGTGTGTATCACTACACCGGCTATATGTAGCTTAGTGGTAGTGCTTGCTTAGCATGTGTGAGGCCCTGGGTTCAATTCCCAGCTCCTCAAAAAAAAAAAAAAAAAGTGAGCTCACTGGCTCACTTAAGCATTTGTCATTAGCGACCGAAAGACGCTCAATTAATATAGAGACCCAGTGGTTAAAACATTCACTTCACTGTTGTGGAAGACCTTTATTAAATATCCTTGCCTAAAGCACACTTCCTGTCCCTCTATACTCACTATGCCCCCCCCAAATTGTGACTTTTTGTAAGGTTTTAAAACACATTTACAGCATTGTTGCCTAAAAAAATTAAAAGTTTTAAAAAATTAAAAAGTTTTAATTCAGAGGAATTAAAATGGTGAGGATATAATTTCCATTAGAATATGTGAAAAGAAATGTTTTCAATATTGTTTGGTGACAGGGAAAGTGAATATTTTTAAATAAAGAAACAAATCTAGAAATGAGTAAGTCCAACAACATAGAAGATCACATTTAGGGAAAACTATAACTGAACTTGAATTTAAAAATTAGGGTAAAAGAAGCACTCTTTAAAAAACCTTTGGGAATAGTAAATCCACTGAGCAGTGGAGAAATCTGTGAGGGCTGAGAGGATATGAAGGTGAGGAGAACCTATCTCCTGCTCTTGAGTGGCCTAGTGTACATCTGAATGTCATGCATTAGTGTGTATGTAGCCTCCCCCACTGAGGCTGAGATCATTTGGGGTGCAGCCCTTAAATCCTCAAAAAGGCAGCTGGCTGACCTGTCTAGATGTTACCAAGCACTCGGGAAAGGACGTCAGAAAATAGTTACTAGGAAATCTCTCTATGAGCAAGGCAATCTACAGCATGCTTCTTTATTTGAGATTTAAAACATATTTGTCATTAGTTTTAGCTATATTTTGAACATTTACAAATCTCCATTCTTCCTCCCTGCATAACAGCCAATTATGTTTCTTTAGTTATTCTTCCCTGTTTTAAAGGCTGTAAGTGTGCGGATTTGTTTCTGAGTCTTTTATTCTGCTCCATTGATCTATGTGTCTGCTTTTGTGCCAATACCATGCTTTTTTATTACTATGGCTCTGTAGATAGTTTGAAGTCAGATATTGTTTTGTTTTGTTTTGCGGTACTGGGGATTGAACGCAGGGGTGTTCTACCTCCGCGCCACGCCCCTGGCCCTGTTTTTTTTATACTTTATTTTGAAACCGGGTCTCACGAAGTTGCGGAGGGCCTCACTAAGTAGAGAGGGAGAGAGAGACAGGGAGAGAGAGAGAGAGAGAGAGAGAGCGAGCGAGCGCACGCGAGCTGAGGCTGGCCGCGAACCCGGATCCTCCGGTCTCCGCCTCCCAAAGTACTGGGATTACAAGCGTGCGCCACCACGCCTGGCTGGAAGTCAGATATTGTGATGCCTCTTGCATAGTTCTTGTTGCTGAGAACTACTTTGGCTATTCTGGGTATTTTGTTGTTCCAAATGAATTAAGGACTATTTTTTTTTATGTCTGTGAAGAATGACCTTGGTAATTTAATGGGTATTGCATTGAATCTGTAGACCACTTTTGGAAGAATGGACATTTTGATGATACTTATTCTGCCTATCCAAGATCATGGGAGACTTTTCCATCTTCTAAGATCTTCAATTTATTTTTTCAATCTTATATAATTTTCATTGTAGAGGTCTTTTACTTCTTTGGTTAGGTTTATTCCTAAGTATTTTATTATTTGGGGGGATATTGTGAGTGGAAATGTTTTCTGGATTTCTTTTTCAGTGGATTTATGGTTGGCATACAGAAAAACTTCTGATTTTTTTCTTTTTTGTGGTACTGGGGATTGAACCCAGGGGCATTCTACCTCCGAGCTACACCCACAGCCCTATTTTTAATCTTTATTTTGAAACAGGTTCTCACTAAGTTACGGAGGGCCTCACTAAGTAGCTGAGGCTGGCTGCGAACCCGGATCCTCTGGTCTCAGCCTCCCAAGTACTGGGATTACAAGTACACCACACCCGGCAAAAACTTCTGATTTTTTTAGATTGATTTTGTATCCAGACACTTTGCTGAATTTGTTGATCAGTTCTATAAGCCTTTTGGTTGAGTTTGTTGGGTCTTGTAAGTATAATATCATGCCATCTGCAAATAGAGATAGTTTCAGTTCTTCTTTTCCTATTTGCACTCCTTTGATTTCCTTCTCTTGCCTTATTGCTCTGGCGAGAGTCTCTAGTACTATATTGAAAAGGAGTGGTGATAGTGGACATCCTTGTCTTGTTCTTGTTTTTAAGGGGAACTCTTATAGTTTTTCCCTATTCAACATGATGTTGGCTGTGGGCCTATTGTATATTGCCTTTATGATGTTGAAGTAGGTTTCTTGTATTCCGATTCTCTATAGTATTTTTATCATGAATGGGTGTTGGATTTTGTCAAATGCTTTTCAGCATCTATTGAAATGATCATGTGATTTTTGTTTTTAGTTCTGTTTATGTGGTGGATTACATGGATTGTTTTTTGTATGTTGAACCAGCCTTGCATCCCTGGGATGAACCTGACTTGGTCATGATGTATGATTTTCTTAATGTGGCTTTGAATGTGCATTGCTAGTATTTTGTTTAGAAGTTTTGCATCTAAGTTCATATAGGACTGTAGTTTTCTTGAGCTGTCTTTATTTGGTTTTTGTATTAATGTGATGTTGGCTTCATAGAATATATTTGGGACAGTCCTATTTCTTTCTATTTCATGGAACAGATTGAGGAGTATTGGGATTAATTCTTCTATAAAGGTTTTATAAAATTTACCTGGGAAACCATCTGGTCCTGGGCTTTTCTTTTGCGGTACTGGGGATGGAACACAGGGGCGTTCTACCTCCGAGCTACAACCCCGGCCCTATTTTTTATGCTTTATTTTGAAACTGGGTCTCACGAAGTTGCGGAGGGCCTCACTAAGTAGCTGAGGCTGGCTGTGAACCTGGATCCTCCGGTCTCTGCCTCCCAAGTACTGGGATTACAAGCGTGCGCCACCACACCCGGCTCTGGGCTTTTCTTTGATGGTAGGCTCTTTATTGCTGCTTCAATCTTGTTTATTGATATTGGTTGGTTTAAATTTTCTATATCTTCTTGATTCAACTTAGGAAGGCTGTATGTGTCTAGAAATTTGTCAATTTCTTCTAGGTTTTCCATTTTGTTGGAGTATAGTTTTTCAAAGTAGTTTCTGATAATCCTCTGGATTTTCCACCGTAATATCACCTTTCTCGTCTCTTATTTTAGTTGATTCTCTCTTTCTTTTGGTAAGGTTGGCTAGTCATTTATCTATCTTGTTTATTTTTTTGAGGAACCAGGTTTTGGGTTTTTTTATTTTTTTCTATTTATTTTTTATTCCGTACTTCATCGATTTCTGCTCTGATTTTAATAATTTCCTGTCGTTTACTGGCTTTGGGGTTAGACTGTTCCTGTCTTTCGATGTCTTTGAGGTATGTCATTAGGTTATTTATTTGGTGATTTTCTGTTCTTCTTATGTGAGCACTCAGTGCTATGAATTTTCCTCTTAATACTGCCTTCAGAGTGTCCCAGAGATTTTGATATGTTGTGTCTCTGTTTTCGCTTGTTTCTAGGAATTTCTTAATTTCTCCCCTTATTTCTTCTGTGGCCCATTCCTCATTCAGCAGTGTGGTGTTAAGTCTCCATGTGTTTATGAGGTTTCTCTGGGTCTTTTCACAGTTGATTTCTAGTTTCATTCTATTATGGCCTGAAAATATGCCCAGGATTATACCACATTTTTTTGAATTTGCTAGTGCTCACTTTGTGGCCTAGGATATGGTCTATTTTAGAGAAGTTACCATAAGCAGCTGAAAAAAATGTGAATTCAGCTGTAGTTGGGTGGAATATTCTGTATGTGTCTACTAGGTCCATTTGGTTTATGGTGTTCCTTAGGTCTGAGGCATCTTTACTGATCTTTGTCTTGAAGCTCGATCTAGTAGTGTGAGAGGGGTGTTGAAGTCTTCCAGTATTATTGTATTGGGATATATGTGTGACTTAATGTCACGAAGAGTTTCTTTTATGAAAGTGGTTGCATCTATGATTGGGGCATAAATGTTGACTACTGTTATATTCTCTTGCTGGATTGTTCCTTTTACCAGTAAGAAATGACCTTCTTTGTCTCTTCTGGTAAGTTTAGGTTTGAAGTCTATTTTGTCTGATATCATAGTTGCTATTCCTGCTTGTTTTTGAGTTCCATTAGTGTGGATTACCTTGCTCCATCCCTTCACCTTAGTTTGTGAGTATCTTTACTTGTAAGGTGTGTTTCTTGCAGGCAGCATATAGACGGATTGTGATTTTTAATCCATTTTGTCACCTTATGTTTTTTGATTGGAGAGTTGAGGCCATTTATATCCAGCATGATTATCCAGAGATGATTTTTAATTCCTAACACTTTGAGTTTTAATTTCTGTTTGATATAGTGTTTGTTTTTCTTTGCTTAGTTGTTCTTTTGATGGAAATCACTGTTTCTCTAGTTCTGGCATTTATTATTTCTTCTTTGTAATTAATCTCTTTGAATATTTTCTCTAG
The DNA here is from genome assembly GCA_004027185.1 of Glis glis. Lineage (NCBI taxonomy): Eukaryota > Metazoa > Chordata > Mammalia > Rodentia > Gliridae > Glis > Glis glis. Next base: position 17,533 of record PVJS01025427.1, read on the forward strand.
CTCTGGTTTGGAAGACATAAAGTCTCTCAGCTTCTGTTTGTAATGGAAGGTTTTTATTTCCCTGTCAAATTTGAAAGATATCTTTGCTGGGTAGATAGATCTTGGCTGGAAGTTATTTTCTTTTGGAGTTTGGAATATGTCTCTCCAGGCCTTCCTGGCTTTCATGACTTGGTTTGAAAAGTCTGGAGTGATTCTTATTGGTTTGCCTCTGAATGTCAGTTGGTCTTTTACTCATTGCCTTTAAGATTCTCTTCTTGGTCTCTACATTAGTCATTTTGACTATTATTTGGCATGATGATCCTTTTCTCTGATCTTGTCTATTGGGGGTTCTATATGTTTCCTGTACCTGTGTGCCGACCTCTTTTTCCATGTTTGGAAAATTTTCTAATATTACTTCTCTGAAAAGATTATTGATTCCTTTGATTTCAGCTTCTATTCCCTCTTCTGTGCCTACTATTCTTAGGTTTGCTCTTTTACGATTGGCCGAGATCTCTTCAATGTCCAATTCATGCTGTTGAATTTTTTCTAAATTATATATTATGCGTTCATTTTTGGAGAGGTCATCTTCGAAGAGTGAGATGCTGTTTTCCATGTGGTCTAGTCTATTGTTGATAGTTTGTATTGATACCTTCATTTCAATTACTGCATCCTTCACCTCCTTCAGAGCTTCTTTTTTATTCCTATTCAGCATGTTGGATTCTTTGTTTATTTGATCCTTCTTTTCTTTCAGGCTCTCTCTGAATTCTTTCCAGAAATCCTGTATCATTTCTGCTATTAAAGTTCTAGATTGTCCTTCTGGCAATGTTTTCACGTATGTGTTGGCAGATTCTGTTTTTGTGGGCTTGTGGGGGCTCATTGTTTCTTTGCTATTCTTCCTTCTCATGATTTCAGGTTTCTTACGTTTATATCCTTGTTGCTTTTGGTAGCTCTCTCTCACTCTGTAGGTTTCCTGTGTCTAATCTTTCTCCCTTTATAGTATCTTATTCTGGAGGTATGTATTTGCTACTTAGTGAGCCATAATGGTGAACAGCCTTTACTGAATGGTTATTCTCAGCTCTTTTTTGTGTGTTTATTACCCTTTAAAACCAACTTTGAAATCTATGTCCGGTATCCCCCCATTGTTGTTCTGCCTGTAGAACATCAGTACTGGGTTTCAGTTACTCTAGGGTTCCTTCTGCCTGCTGCAATGATGATGTTTATGGGTTTCAGGTGTTAAGGTCCAGTGACCTGTCGCCTCCATAATAGGGAGTAGACTCAGGTGTGAGCTGGACAGTTTGTGTTCTGCAGGCACCCAGTGCTGCTGGTGCCCTTCCCACTGCAAGCATGGGTCTCTGCGTCCTCCACTGGGCCTTTCCCTATGTCTCTCTGTCTACACATATGGCAAGAGTCGCCAGTATGGGACCCCGGGCCTGTTTCTCTCTTTGCTTATAGAAGCGGCAGATGTTGCTTTGACCTGACTCTGTGCAAACACGGAACTCTGCGTTTTCCACAGAGAATGCTGGGTTGTTTTGATTTTCCTCAGGTACCACAACTGTGTGTCCTGTGGCGATCCCCGGGAACCCTGCAAGGGTGCTGCAACCTATGGGCTGTAGTTCTGTCTCACTGGAATGTTGCTGGGGACTATCTGCATATCCGTGCTTCTGCTGTGTCTTTCAGCAGACCCCATTCCCACCTCCACAGGGGTAGTCCACATAGTCTCAGACCCTGAAATTCTATTGCTTGCCACATGAGTCCCTGTGGCTGCACTGGGTGGTCTCCTCCTGGGGTGGCTCATTGACTTACAGTCTCATTAAATGCTGCTCTTAATCTCTGGGGGATGGGGTCGGCTCAGCTGTGCTGCTGTGGGTTCTGTTCAGGCTTCTGGGCATTCGGGTCCCTGTTGAGCATGTAGCAAGTTGCTGCTCGCTTTCATTGCTGATGATCTGCAGTTGCTGGATTTACAACAGGTTGTTGGCTTCTTTGGCCTGTGGAAGCCGAAATGGTGGTAGCCACAGTGTGGCCTGGCCAATATGGCACCACTGCTATTCCCTAGGTAAGGCGCTTGGAGCTCTTTACTGTCCTTTGTTCGGTCTTCTGGCTTTGATTCTGTCACATTTCAGACTTTTCGTTGTTCCATTTTTCGCCGCCTTTCTTCTCTTGTCAAGACGCTGCTTTCATGGCAATTGAGATGAGTCTCAGAGGGATTGCGATGTGGTGTCTTCCACAGTTGCCATCTTGGAATCCATAGCTCTTCTAAAGATAAATTTGTAACAGGGTTCATATTGATAAGTTAAAACTCAGATATGTAAAGCAATGTACCTTTCTTACTTTTCCGTGACTAGTTTAATATTGTTCCTGCTGTTGATGGAGAAGAAGTAAAATTTCCCATCATGGGTCAGTGTCACTTTCTATTTAAGAGTATATCTTTCAGGTGATTTCCTCATTTCTTTCACTGGTAAATTGGCAGTCTTGGAAAATTCCCTTGGCCACTTCTTTTCTTCTTCTGTTTTCCTGATTGTTATCTGGGCACAGAAGCTCATGGGACCTCATGGTAGCAGGAGAGATTTCTGCCCCAGGAGGTACCTTTCTCTGCTGGTTCCACTAGGATCTGGTTGATGTATAACTCATGTCCTCTTATCTTTGAGTGTCTGCTGCTATTCTGTCTGCATCTACTGGTGTAGTTTCTGGCTTGTTTTCCTATCAAGGGAAATGCAAGATGATGTTCTTGGGGCAGTTCTCTATCAGGTCCACCTGATGACAGAGTTCCCACTTGGTTCTTACCGATGCAGATGGCCTGATGGAACCCAGCAGCCTTCCTCTCCCCTCCTCCCCCTTCATCTCTTTGTATTGTTTATGTATGCCAACCTTTCCACTTGGGTAGTGGAACATTGTCCCCCCAAAACCATTCTTTTGTCAAAGTTTCAAAAGTGAAGTTCAAGCCCCCCTCCCCACCTTTGCTTCTGGTATTACCTCAACTCATCCAGGTATTTTTCTCTAAGGTTGGGGTATGGTACAGAATTGAGAACTTTACTTAATATCTGTCCTTCTTCTTCCTCTTCTCTCTCATCTCCTTTTCCAGTGCATAAGGGGCTTTATACTCTCCCTCTCTAGGTAGTGGGAATGCTCTATTTTTCTTATCTATTCTGTTTTTTGCTAAGGTTTACCAACATATCCAGACTGACTCTCTTAGTCTGGCTTTCAGCCACCCTGGCTTTTGAGTCTTTTCTATTTCTGTGGGCTAGAATTCTGGTATAAAGATAAAAAATAAGCAATATTTATTTTTCTCCCTGAAGTGATGTATACTGTTGATTATATAGGTGGGACTTGAAGAATAACACAAAATATGTCAAGTAAAATTTATGTTACTTTAATTACAAAATCTACTAGATTAATGTGTCGTTTATATTACTAGTGAGATTGGTTTGTGATTTCCTTTTTTGTGCTGTGTTAGGCTGTGTTACTAGAGTATTGCTGGTTTTGGAAAATGAATGGAAAATGCACCATCTTTCTCTGTGCTCCAGAATAATTTACATTACATGTAAATTATCTTTCTTGAAATTCAGATAGAATTCTAGTAAAATTACCTGGACATGGTACCGTTTGTGTGTGTGTGTGTGTGTGTGTGTGTGTATGTTACTAGGGATTGTACTCACAGGCGTTCTACCTCCGAACTACATCCCCAGCCCAATTTTATTTTTTATTTGGAAACAGGGTCTCAATAAGTTGCTAAGGCTGGCCTCAAACCTGTGGTCCTCCTGACTCAGCCTCCCAACTACCGGGATTACAATCATGCACCACCACACCCAGCTTTATGGTACAGCTTTTGGAGTTACTTTTTTTTTTTTTTTTTGTACTGGGGATTGAACCCAGGGGCATTCTACCTCGGAGTTACACCCCTAGCCCTATTTTATTTTTTATTTTGAAACAGGGTCTTGCTAAGTTGCTGAGGCTGTCGTCAAACCTGCTATCTTCCCGTCTCAACGTCCCAAGTACTGGGATTACAGGCATGCTCTCCCATGCCTGGCTGGAGTTACTTCTTAGGCAAGAATTTTACTTTCTTCTATGGTTATTGTTATCTAGATGACCTCCTTTCTCAAGTCATTTCTTAAAGTTTATGTGTTTTTAGACAATTATGTGTTTCATCCGTACTTTCAAAATTTTTAGCTTAGGGTGCTACATGTAAATTTCTTATATAATTATATGTTCATTGCACATGTGTATGTTCATTATATATGTTAATTGTATAAGTATATATTAATTGTGCACGTTGTACAACTTCATGAGTTTTGACAAATATATGCCTCTGTGAACCAATATAGAATTTTTCCACTACCCCTGAACTCCCCCCCACATGCTACCTTCTTCTTGTTACCAGGTGGAAGATTTTGAAATTATTCCGCACAACCTCAGTCCTTGTTTATCTGCTGGGAAAGCATTCAAACAGAAAGCACAAATGTAGAATACAGGAGGTTTACTTAGACATCATGTGAAGGCACTATATAATAAAAGCCCTGAAGAGAGGGCAAAGGGTCTCACTCCAGGGGAAAGCGTCTGTGCCATTCCTGGGAATGGAAAGGCAACCTGGGGCAATGAGGTTAAACTCAAGAGATGGGGTCTGGGGTGCTCTGTTTCCAGGTATGGGAAGCGGCCTGCAGTCTTCCATGTGTCTTGTTTTATAGTCCCTTTGGATGCTTTCTTTATATGTATTTCACACATAGTACATTATGGGGTGGTCCACTGCCCTTTGCCTGTCTCAACTTAGTGACCCTGCTTTGTTCCTCCACCCTTTCCCATAGGAGAGAAGGTCAAAGTGAGCCAGGCTCTGCAGGTGAACTTTGGGTTCATCCCAGCAGATCCCATATGCTAATTTCTAGCTAGCACAGTCAGTCCCTGGGCAGCCACCGTTACAGATTCATTGTGTTGAGTCTTGAACTTCATGTAACTGATCGTACAGTATGTCTCATTGTGTCTGGATTTTTCTCTACCCTAGTATTTTTTAGATTGATTCATATTCTGTATCAACAGTTCATTTCTTAAATTGCTCTGTGGCATTCCACTGTATGACTATGTCGCAATTTGTTATCCTGTGTCCTCTGGATGGACTTTTGGGTTGTTTTTAGATTTTGGGTTATTATGAATAAAGTTGCTGTAAGAAACTGCCAGGCTGTTTTTCTATGGTTGTACTATTATATACTCCACCCATAAGTGCACGAGCCCTCCAGATGTTCCACATCCTTGCTACCAATTGCTATTGCCAGTCTTTTCTATTTTAGTAATTTTATTGGTTATAAAGTAGTATATCATTGTGGTATTTGTTTAATTTGTATTTACCTGTTGTCTAATGATAGCAAACATCTTTTCTTGTGTTTCTTAGACACAAAACTTTTTGGTGTCAGTTCAATCTTTTTGCTCATTTTAAAAATTATATTTTTTTTGCTGGGTGTGGTGGCGCACGCTTGTAATCCCAGTACTTTGGGAGATGGAGACCGGAGGATCTGGGTTCGCGGCCATCCTCAGCTCTCTCTCTCTCTCTCTCTCTCTCTCCCTGTCTCTCTCTCTCTCTCTCTACTTAGTGAGGCCCTCCGCAACTTCATGAGACCCGGTTTCAAAATAAAGTATAAAAAAAATAGGGCCGGGGGTGTAGCGCGGAGGTAGAACGCCTCTGGGTTCAATCCCCAGTACCACAAAAAAAAAATTTATATATATATATATATATATATATATATATATATATAATCTGATCTGTATCTGAGTTATATATATATATATATATATATATATATATATTATCTGAGTTGTGAGATTTCTTTACATATTCTAGATACAAACTCTTTATCTTATTATTGTAAATATTTTCTTCTTATTGGTGGCTTACCTTTCTTTTGATTTCTTTCTATTGTTATAGTTATTAACCTATTTTAATTGAGAAAATTAATGGACTTTACTGTGGCATATTTATACATGCATATATTGTGTTTTGATATATCCTCCCTCTTCCTCCTCTTCCTTGTTTTCTCTCTCTTTCTCCTCCTTCTTTTCCCCTCCTCCCCTTTCTCCTGTTTTTTCATTTTACAAATTTATTTATGTTGGACAAAAATTTGAATACTGATTAAGGCTAAAATTTTTAAAAAATGCTATTGAAAAATGCAACTAAGTGGTGACTATTTAAATTTCTCAATATAAAAGAAAGAAATAATTTACACAAATGAAATGATTCAAGCCGGGCGTGGTGGCGCACGCTTGTAATCCCAGTACTTTGGGAGGCGGAGACCAGAGGATCTGGGTTCGCGGCCAGCCTCAGCTCTCTCTTTCTCTCTCTCTCTCTCCTTAGTGAGGCCCTCCGCAACTTCGTGAGACCCGGTTTCAAAATAAAGTATAAAAAATAGGGCCGGGGGCATAGCGCGGAGGTAGAATGCCCCTGTGTTCAATCCCCGGTACTGCAAAAAAATAAATAAATAAATAAGAAAAAACAAATGAAATGATTCTTTTTTTTTTTGCGGTACCAGGGATTGAACCCAGGGGCGTTCTACCTCCGTGCTACACCCCCAGCCCTATTTTTTTATACTTTATTTTGAAACCGGGTCTCACAAAGTTGCGAAGGGCCTCACTAGGTACAAAGAGAGAGAGACAGGGAGAGAGGGAGAGAGAGAGAGAGAGAGAGAGAGAGAGAGAGCTGAGGCTGGCCGCGAACCCGAACTCTCTGGTCTCCGCCTTCCAAAGTACTGGGATTACAAGTGTGCGCCACCACGCCCGGCCATGAAATGATTCTTGAAATGATTGGTTTGGTCTTGTGTTTCCTGCTGGCATTTTATATTTGAACCAGGGCAGGAAACGTTTTCATCCTTAGTCTTTCAACTTCAGCCTGTAGTGTTGAAATCTGTTCAGCTTTTTCTTTTGAAATATTTGTGAACTGCTGTCGTTGCATCATGTTTTTATATATTGTTCTTTGACGACTTTTCGCAAGCCATTTAGGCTCTATCCCAAAACTGAGGAAGAAAGGAACTAGCTCGATTATTGTCAACACTTTCAAATACAGAAGCAGTACCCAGATGCAATTTTGTGGGAGAAATGCTGGTAAATTTACAAGTGTTGTAAGATTTCAGGAATACCAATGAATTTTAAAGAAACCTGCAGCTGATTAAAGAAAAAAGCTTACTCATTGCTCTGCAGATGTCTTTTCTCTCTGAGATCGCTACCGACTCTTCTCTGAGACTGCAGTTTACAATATAATTTGCTGTATCTTTTTGATTGCTGAACTTTCCCAGTATTTTGAGTAGGTTTTTACATTCTTTTTGTGGTTCTGAATTTTTTTATGGTGCATAATAATTGTATACAGTAGTGGATTTCTTTGTGGCATATTCCTACACACGTGTAGCATAGTTTGATCAATTTCACCTCCGAGTTCCTCTCCTTGTCCTGCCCTCCTCCCTCTCTGTGGTCACTTTCCTCTCTCTAACAGTTTTCCTTCTGCTTTCCTGGTGTCTCTTTTTTTCTCCCTCTAGGTTCCATATATGAGAGAACACATTTGATCCTTGTCTTTCTGAATTTGACTTGTTTTCTTAACATGATGATCTCCAGGTCCATCCATTTTCTGGCAAATAACACAATTTATTTGTATGTTCTTCTACTTACAGGGTTTTGTTTTTTTAGATTCTACATACAAGAAAAAATATGTGATACTTGTCTTTTTGTGTCTGGCTTATTTGGCTCAACATGATGTCTTACACTGTTATCCATTTTCCTGCAAATGACGGGATTTCATTCTTTTGATGGCTGAATAATACTCCATTCTATTATATATGTACTGTATTTTCTTTATCCGTTCATCTGTCGATGGGAACCAAGGCTAATTCCATATCTTGGCTACTGTGAAAAACGCCACGATAAACATGGATATGTAGGTATCTCTTTTGCATGCTGACTTCATTTACTTTAAATATATACTTAGGGAGGTATAATTAGATCATATGGTAATTCTATTTCTAGTGTTTTGAGGGAACTGCATACTGTTTTCCATAGTGGCTATATTACTTATGTGCCCACCAACAGTGTACAAGGGTTCCTTTTTCTCCACAACCTTGCCAGAATTTTTTTTTGATAAATTCTAACTGATATGAGATAGAATCTCAATGTACTTTTGTTTTATGTTTCTTTTCTTTTTTTTTTTTTTGCGGTACCGGGGATTGAACCCAGGGGCATTCTACCTCTGCGCTACACCCCCGGCCCTATTTTAATACTTTATTTTGAAACCGGGTCTCACAAAGTTGCAGAGAGCCTCACTAAGTAGAGAGAGAGAGAGAGAGAGAGAGAGAGAGAGAGCTGAGGCTGGCCCCAAACCCAGATCCTCCGGTCTCTGCCTCCCAAAGTGCTGGGATTACAAACGTGTGCCACCACCCCCAGCCTTTGTTTTATGTTTCTTTGATGGCTAAGATATCGAGCATTTTTTCATGTATTTATTATCTATTTATGCTTCCTTTAAGAAATAATCAGATTACTCTCCCATTTATTGATTGGATTACATCCTTTTTTGTTAAGTTTTTTTAGTTCTTTATATACTCTGGATATTAATCTTCTGTTAGATAAATAGCTAGCAAAGATTTTCTCCCATTCTGTAGGGTGTCTCTTCATTCTTTTTTTTTTGTGGTACCGGGGATTGAACCCAGGGGCGTTCTACCTCCACGCTACACCCCCGGCCCTATTTTTATACTTTATTTTGAAACCAGGTCTCATGAAGTTGCGGAAGCCTCACTAAGTAGAGAGAGAGAGAGAGAGAGAGAGAGAGAGAGAGAGCTGAGGCTGGCCGTGAACCCGGATCCTCCGGTCTCCGCCTCCCAAAGTACTGGGATTACAAGCGTGCACCACCACGCCCGGCGTGGGTGTCTCTTCATTCTGTTGATTGTTTCCTTTGCTGTGAAGAAGATTTTTAATTTGATGCAATCCTGATTGTCAACTCTTGTTTTTATTTCCTGAGCTATAGGAGTACTATCCAACAAATCATTGTGTGTGCCAATTTCTTCAAGTGTTTCACCTATATTTTCTTCTAGTAGTTTCAGAGGTTCAGGACTTACATTAAGGACTTTGATCCTTTTGTATAGGATGAAAGATAGGAATCTAGTTTTAATGTTCTATATGGGGATATCCACTTTTCCTAGCACCGTTTGTTAAAGAGGCTGTCTTTTCTCCAATGTATGTTTTGGGCACCTTTGTTGAGAATCGATTGGCTGATGATGCATGGATTTATTCCTGGTTCCTTTCTTCTGTTCTATTAGTATGTTTGTTATTTTTTATGCTGATATCATGCTGGCTTTCTTACTGTTGCTCTGTAGTATGTTTTGAAATCAGATATTATGATGCCTCCAGCATTGTACATTTTTCTCAGAATTCCTTTGGCTATATGGGGTCTTTTGTACTTTCATTATGAATTTTAGGTTTTTTTTTCTAGTTCTGTGAATAATGTTATTGGTATTTTGATGATGAGGATTGCATTGAATCTGTAGACTGCTTTTAGTAGTATGGCCATTTATGTGTGTGTATGTGTGTGTGTGGGGGGGGTACTGGGGATTGAACCCAGAGGTATTCTACCTCCAAGCTACACTCCCAGCCCTATTTTTTTATTCTTTATTTTAAAACAGGGTCTTACTAAGTTGCGGAGAGCCTCACTAAGTAGCTGAGGCTGGCCACGAACCTGCGATCCTCCTGTCTCAGCCTCCCAAGTACTGGGATTACAAGTGTGTGCCACCATGCCTGGCTCCATTTTACAAATATTGATTCTTCCAATCCATTGATATGAGAGCTCTTTCCACCTTGTAGTGTCTTCTCTGATTTCTTTCTTCAGCATTTTGTAATTTTCATTGTAGAGATCTTTCACATCCTATTAGTTATTCATAGGATTTTTTTTTTTTGGTGTGTGTGTGTGTGTGTGTGGCTATTGTGAAGGGAATTGCTTTTATGATTTCATTTTTTTTTTCTTTTTGCGGTACCGGGGATTGAACCCAGGGGCATTCTACCTCCGAGCTACACCCCCGGCCCTATTTTTTATCCTTTATTTCAAAACCGGGTCTCACAAAGTTGTGAAGGGCCTCACTAAATAGCTGAGGCTGGCTGGGAACTCGGATCCTCCGGTCTCCACCTCCCAAGTACTGGGATTACAAGCGTGTGCCACACCTGACTTATGATTTCTTTTTCAATGAGTTCATTATTGTTATATCGAAAAACTACTATTGTTGGATGTGGTGGTGCATGCCTGTAATCTTAGTTGCTTGGGAGACTAAGACTGGAGGATCACAGATTTGAGGCCCGCCTCAGCAACTTAGGGAGACCCCCAGCAATGTAGTGAGACCCTGTT
>PVJS01025428.1:8951-27974 GCA_004027185.1 Glis glis
AAAAATAGGGCCGGGGGTGTAGCACGGAGGTAGAACGCCCCTGCGTTCAATCCCCAGTACGGCAAAAAAAAAAAAAAAACTAAGTAGCTGAGGCTGGCCACGAACCCGGATCCTCCTGTCTCAGCCTCCCAAGTACTGGGATCACAGGCGTGCGCCACCATGCCCGGTGGAGCCCATCTTTTATGCGAGTCTCCCACGTAGAGCTCCCGTCTGGGACTGTCAGCACCTGGGTGTCCCACTGGTGCTTCGTTTTCATCTGGTCCCACTCGATCCAGTCACAAGCTCCTCGTCCCTCACCTGCCGGTCCTTGCCGCGGCACCTGTCTGACGCACCCAGACAGAAGCCACCAGAACACCACCTCCCCCTCCGCGGTTAGCTGGCTTTCAAACAGTTCTGTTCTCCCCTCTACTGGGTGCAGCTGGAGTGAGCCGGACCTCTGCTTAAACCCGGCCCTCTGTGCGCAGCTGCCGCCCCTCTCAGAGCCTCAGTTTCTTCATCTGTGAGGTGGGGCGAGGCAGACCTGCCACTTAGGCCGCGGCCTGATGGTAAAGTTGATAGCTCTGGCAAGTGCTTAGCACGCCGCGGTCACGAGGTGCCCGGCGAGGAGCTGGCATGACCTGGGGCCGCTGTCGGGGCCATCTTGCTGGACCTGGCCGGCTGCTGCTCTCCTTCCAGCCCCGGCCCCGCCCGCTTCCCACCCGCAGGGCCTCCTGACTGCTCCACCTTCAAACTGCTCCAGACCAAATTTCAGTGTGCCACCAGGTGACCTTCCCATGACTTCTCTGGAGTGTGTCACTCTCTGCTCAAAGCCTAGACGTGTCCTAGTGTCACATTTCTCCAGGCCTCTGCAAATACAGCTCCAGGATCTATTTCCAGTGGGGTCACTGCCCACCTGCACCCCATTACACCATCCCTTCCACCTCTCCGCTCCAACCTCCACTGATCTCTTTTTTTGTTTTTGTTTTTGTACTGGGGATTGAACCCAGGGGCATTCTACCTCCGAGCACACCTATAATCCCAGTACTTGGGAGGCTGAAACAAGAGGATCACAGGTTCAAGGCTAGCTTTGGCAACTTAGTGAGAACCTCAGCAATTTAGCAAGACTTTGTTTCAAAATAAAAATTAAAAAGGGCTGGGGGTATAGCTGGGAGGTAGAATGCCACTGGGTTCAATCCCTAGTACCTCCCCCCCCAAGAAGATAACATTTTTCTAGGATTCAGATGTACAAAAGTTTACCCACATGCAAAGTTTTTAGAGAGTTTGGCTACCTTTCCTGTGACTTCATCTGAGATGACAGGGACAAAGAATTTCAGAAATGGCAGTGCTACCACCAGCTATGTATTCACGAAGCCTCACACGCCTGTATTATGACACGGACCTCGGACGTCACAGGCCCGAGCCGTCCGTCGTGGCCCTGGAAGGCGAGGGGTGCAGTAATGCCCGCCCGCTCTTCCTGGGGCAGGGTCCGCTCTGTGCAGAGAGGGTCCCGAGGTGAACCCCGCTCCCCTTCCTACAGGTGTGCGAGTTTCTAGCGCCTTTGTTTAGTCCTGTTCTAAATCAACCAACATGACTGGGGAGGAAGGGGGCGATCCACTCTGCAAGCTGAGGAATGTCCCCGGGTCCCCTGCACGGCGCATTCCTAGAACATGCGGCCGGCCGTTGAAAAGGAGGGGTGAGTCAGAGTCCCCCCAGCTTTCCAGAGCTCCACTGCGAGGAGAACAGGCGGGCGGAAAGTCCAAGGAGCCGAGATGCCAAGATGGTGGCCGCCCCGGGGCTGCGTGGCCTGGGGGTGCAGAGCCAAACCAAGGCCGCACGCAGCGTCCAGAGCTGAGGGGCCGCAGGTCCCTGCGCGCATGCGAGCTCTCAGCTGTCCAGATGCCCGAGAAGGGGTGGCCAGGGAGGAAACGAGGTGGCCGTGGCCAGACCCAGCGCTGGGAACTTTCTGGTGTGGTTCTGATATTTTGCCTGGCACGAGTGGAGGCTCCTGTCCTTAGACACAGCTCGTATAATATCAGTTCTCTCTCCCTCCTCCCCCCTCCTCCTCCCCCTCTTCTTCTTCCTACTCAAGGTACTGGGGATTGAATCCAGGGGCATTCTATCTCCAAGCTACACCCCCAGTCCTTTTTAGTTTGAAACAGGGCCTCACTAAGTTGCTGAGTCTGGCCACGAACCTGTGATCCTCCTGCCTCAGCCTCCCAAGTATTGGGATTACAGGCGTGTCCTTCCATGCCCTGCTTCAATTCTATCTTTTCTTTTTTTTTTTTTTTTGCGGTACTGGGGATTCAACCCAGGGGCATTCTACCTCCAAGCTACACCCCAGCCCTATTTTTTTATTCTTTAATTTGAAACAGGGTCTCACAAAGTTAGGGAGGGCCTCACTAAGTAGCTGAGGCTGGCGGCGAACCCAGATCCTCTGGTCTCAGCCTCCCAAGTACTAGGATTACAAGCCTGCGCTACCACGCCTGGCTCAATTCTATCTTTTATTTATTTATTTTTTTATTGTGAAACAGTGTCTTGCTAAGTTACTGAGGGTCTCACTAAGTTGCCAAGGCTGTCCTTGAACCTAAGATCCTCCGGTGTCCACCTCCCAAATCCTGAGATTACAGGCATGTGCCACCGTGCCTGGCTTCAATTCCATTTTTTATATTATTTATTTATGTATTTATTTTTCATTTTGAAATAAAGTCTCGCTAAGTTGCTGAGGCTGGCCTCAAACCTGCGCTCCTCCTGTCTCAGCCTCCCACGGAGCCCGGCTTCAATTCTCTCTTCTTGTCAGAGCCCTGGGAGCTTTGTTCTCGCCCGGCTGTTCCTCCCAGGCCTCTCGTTGCCTCCTCGCCCTCCCGATGAAACATCTTCCTAGCAGAAAGACTTGGAAAATGATTTCAAGGGCAAGAGTTTGGCAAGTGGCCCTGCGCCGGCTTCGCGGGGGCTTTACGACGCTCCAGAGAGAGGCCACCTGCTCCTTCCACCCACCTCTGGGCACTTGCCCCGGGGGAATGAGTCGTGAGGCGGGTCCAGGTGCCAGCCGGCAGCGGAGGCCTCCCTCAGCCACATCCCCACACCCTGCCGAGGGTCCCCCTCTGGCTTGTCGCTGGTCGGTGGCCCTGAGTGTGGCCGAGCTGTGGGCTATGGGCTCTATTTCTCAACCTGTGTTTACTTACCTGGAAGAAGGAAAACTCCTATTTCCCAAGGTTGCTAATAAGAACCTTCCACTCACCAGAGGCCAAGGAGTGCCGGTGGGAGCGCGAGAGCCCCGGAGTCTCACCCCGCAAAAATTAGTTTGTGCCAAGAGGCCGGAAGGAGGCAGGCGGGCGCCGCGGCTCCGACCTGTAGACTATCTCTGCATCTCGCTATCGCTGAAACCATCTCTGATCCGTGACTCAAAGCTGGAAATAGATGTGGCAACCATGTCGCCTGCCCGGGGCTGGGCACGAAGGCCCCATGTGTGGAGTGCCAGGGCTCAGCTCCCGAGCTGCCCGACCTGGGCCGGCTCCCCCAGGCCCGGCAGCTGCAGCATCGCTGGGCTTCTGAACCTCCAAGGACCAGAGATGATAACAGGCCCGTCCCACAGGGCTGCGATCAGGACAAAATAACTCCGCATTTCTGTGTGTGTGTGTGTGTGTGTGTGTGTGTGTGTGTGTGTTACTGGGGATTGAACCCAGGGGCATTTTACCTCTGAGCGACACCCCAGCCCTATTTATTTATCTATTTATTTATTTTGGTGCTGGGGATCGAACCCAGCAGCACTCTACCTCCAAGCCACACCCCCAGTCCTTTATATTTTTTTTTATTTTGCAACAGGGTCTTGATAAACTGCCGAGGCTGTCCTTTTTTTTTTTTTTTTGCTGTACTGGGGGTTGAACCCAGGGGCATTCTACCTCCGAGCTACACCCCCGGCCCTATTTTTTTATCCTTTATTTTGAAACCGGGTCTCATGAAGTTGCTAAGGGCCTCACTAAGTAGCTGAGGCTGGCCGCGAACCGGGATCCTCTGGTCTCCACCTCCCAAGTATTGGGATTACAAGCATGCGCCACCACGCCTGGCTTGCTGAGGCTGTCCTTGAACCTGCAGTCCTCCTGTCTCAGCCTCCAAGTACTGGGATGACAGGCGTGTGCCAGGATGCCCGACATAGCTCTGGTTTGGGGGGAATACCTACACAGTGATTCAGCACCCTGCTGCCTCATGAGAAACAAGGCCCCAGTCCAGGTCCCTCCCCAGGCACCGTCAGCTCCGGGTGGAGTTTCCGGATGTGGGCTTTGCCACCAACCAGCTCTGTGGCCTTGGGTCCTCTACCATGCTGTGTTCAGGGTTCAATCTCTCGGCTCCCCCATAACTGAGCATTAAACGTTGGCTGAGTCTGACAGGGAGTCAGAGAGGTCAGAGTCACACTGAGACTCAGCGGAGGCAGAAAGATCTTTAGCCAGGAGCAGTGGCACACGCCTGTCATCCCAGTACTTGGGAGGCTGAGACTGGAGGATCGCAGGTTCGCGGTCAGCCTCAGCTACTTAGCGAGACTCTCCACAACTTAGTGAGACCCTGTTTCAAAATAAAAAATAAAATAGGACTGGGGGTGTAGTTCAGTGGTAGAAAGCCCCTGGGTTGCACCCCTACTACCAAAAAAAAAAAAAAAGATCCTTGACATGAGGGCTGGGGTGTAGCTCAGTGGTAGAGCACTTGCCTAGTAGGCCCGAGGCTATGGGTTCTGTCCCCAGCACCATGAGAAACAGAAAAAAGAAGAAGATACTGTGTCATTCACTTTCCAACCTGGGAATGTCAGAGACACCAGCTGAGATAGAGCCATGGAGCCCACCGCCACATTCTCCCCCACCCAGGGCTGGTGGCGGCTGGGACCAGGGAGGCCCCCAGAGACGTTGTCCCTGAACGTGGGAGGGGGTGAGGCCCACGACCGCCTTCTCCCCTGCATCCGAGTCTCTGTCACCTCTGAAGACATCGCAGTGTCATGGAGGTGGGAAGGGCCACCCAGCTCTGGCCTGGCTTCCTCAGACACGCAGACCCTGCACCCAGAGGTGTCCTGCCCTGGGTCTGATGCTCTGGGAGTCTGGAAGCGCCATCTTGATCCTCTTTGTAGTTTTCTCTATGACTCTGTGGTTTGTAAGTCAATTCCCCAAGAGCGGGGACAGGGACCCAAGGAGAGTCGGGGTTGGGCACATGTGCCCCAAACAAGAGAGTCATGATGCAGGGACCTTGGCACCTGTGTACCCACAGAGGTCTGCAAGAATGCCCGTGTCCTAGGGACCCCCATCTAAGAGCAAGTAAGAAAGATCGTAGCGGGTGGAGAGAGACAGAGAAACAGAGAGACACGCTGGAGAGAAAGAAAAATCCCGTCTCCTGCTTTTGTTTGTTTGTTTTTGTACTGGGGATTGAATTCAAGGGCATTCTACCTCTGAGCTACATCCCCAACCCTATTTTTTATTTTGAAACAGTCTAAATTGCTGAGGACCTTGCTAAGTTGCTGAGGCTGGCCTCGAACCTGTGATCCTCCTGTCTCAGCCTCCTGAGTCCTGGTATGACAGGTGTGCACCACTGCACCAGGCTCTTCCTCCTGCGTTTAGAAGGAGGAGTCCCGTGGTTCATTTTGGATATGGGCAGCGGTGCTGGAGCCGCTCTGCGGCTGGCCCCACTCACGCCACCCTGAGATATCTCCCCTTAGCTGGAGAACCTGGCCTGGCTGGTGCATTGGGACCCTGTATTTTAGATTTCCTGTGTTACAGAGAACAAGCTCCCCTGTCCTCCAGGGACATGTGGGGTGGCAGAGTAAGCTGATGCGACTATAGCATTATGGGTTGATCGCCACAGCCCCAGGCCAGCTGTCATCAGCCCGAGTCTTGACTTCCTCCCCAGCAAAATGAGAGAAGACAGGATGGTTTTCAAGACCTTTTCTAGTTCTAAAAATATCCCGTGACGTCCAGTACCCGAGAAGGCCCGTTTTCTGTTTGTGCAAAGCCAGTGGCGGAGACGATGCAGGAGCCTCCACTCTCCTAAGGCCAGCCTGGAGAAACTATGTTCATTTGCAATAAACGTTGGTAGAATTAGCCGGGCGCCATGCCACACACTTGTAATCCCAGTACTTGGGAGGCTGAGACAAGAGAATCACAGGTTTGAGGCTGGCCTCAGCAACGTAGGGAGACTCTGTTTCAAAATAGAAAAAAAAATAATAATAAAGCCGGGTGTGGTGGCACACGCTTGTAATCCCAGTACTTGGGAGGCTGAGACAGGAGGATCGCAGGTTTGAGGCTGGCCTTAGCAATGTAGGGAGACTCTGTTTCAAAATAGAAAAAAAAAATAATAATAAAGCCGGGCGTGGTGGCGCACGCTTGTAATCCCAGTACTTGGGAGGCTGAGACAAGAGAATCACAGGTTTGAGACTGGCCTCAGCAATGTAGGGAGACTCTTTTTCAAAATAGAAAAAAATAATAATAAAGCCGGGCGTGGTGGTGCACGCTTGTAATCCTAGTACTTGGGAGGCTGAGACAGGAGGATCGCAGGTTCGCGGCCAGCCTACTTAGTGAGGCCCTCTGCAACTTAGTGAGACCCTGTTTCAAAATAAACAATAAAATAGAGCTGGGGCTGTAGCTCGGAGGTAGAATGCCCCTGGGTTCAATCCCCGGTACCACAAAAAAATTAAAAATAAAATAAATAAAATAAGCTAGGCGCAGCAGCACACATCTGTAATCCCAGTATTTGCGAGGCTGAGACAGGAGGATTGCATTTTTTGAGGCTGGCATGCAGTAATTTAGAGAGACCTTGTTTCAAAATAAAAAGATAAAATAGGGCTAGGAGTATAGCTCAGAGGTTGAACACCCCTGGGTTCAACCACAAACACACAGCAAAATTGTTAACAAAAATTGTAGAATTAATGGCAGTTAGAAACAATGGAAAAGAGATATATGTTTTACAGTATCTATCTATCATCTATCTATCTATCTATCTATCTATCATCTATCTATCTATCTTGCAATTCTGGGGATCGAACCTAGTACCTAGGGCATGTTAGGTGAGCACCCTACCACAGAGCTAAAACCCAGCACCTGAGATGTTATTTTATAGTCCAAATATATTATAAGAGAAATTCATAGCATCTCACAACCTGCGTGTGGTTGGAGGAGAGAAGAGGTTAATAAATATTCCTTTTGTTGCTGGACAGGTTAGAGTAAGAAGGTGAGATAGAAATACAGAAAACTACTAAAATCCTGTGACAATGTTTAATATTTCTCTCTCTCTCTCTCTCTCTCTCTCTCTCTCTCTCTCTCTCTCTGTGGTACTGGGGATTAAACCCAGAGGTGTTCTACCTCCAAGCTACACCCCCAGCCCAATTTTATTTCTTATTTGGAAACAGGGTCTCACAAGGTTGCTGAAAGCCTCACTAAGTTGCCAAGGCTGGCTTTGAACCTGCAATCCTCTTGTCTCAGCCTCCCAAGTACTGGGATTACAAGATGTGCCACCACACCCGGCTTTTTGCTCTATTTTAAAATTGTTATTAATGGGGAATATAAATTGAAAACACATGACCTAATTGTTTGTTGTTGTTGCGGTACTGGGGATTGAACCCAGGGGCATTCTACCTCTGAGCTACACCCCCAGTCCTATTTTTTATTCTTTATTTTGAAACTGGGCCTCACAAGGTTGCGGAGGGCCTCACTAAGTAGCTGAGGCTGGCCGCGAACCTGGATCCTCTGGTCTCAGCCTCCCAAGTACTGGGATTACAAGCGTGCGCCACTACACCCGGCTGAGTCACTAAAATTTAATCTGGGGAATAGAAAGTTAACCCACACATAGGAACCTATGACGTTTACTTGTGAGATGGCAATATCATGACAAATATTTCCTACATGTAACCCTGTTTTTATTTGTATTTTTGACAAAGGATGTGTGTGTGTGTGTGTGTGTGTGTGTGTGTGTGTGTGTGTTTGTGTCTGTCTGTCTGTCACTGGGGATTGAATCCTGGGACATTCTACCTCTGAGCTACACCCCCAGACCTATTTTATTTTTTATTTTGAAACAGGGTCTCGCTAGGTTGATGAGTCTCGGCTCTTAGTTGCTGAGGCTGTCCTCAAACCTGCCATCCTCCTGTCTCAGCCTCCCAAGTACTGGGATGACAGGCGTGCGCCACCACACCTGGCTTTCTTTGGCAAAGGATTTTGTTGAAATGGAGGCTGTTGGCGTTTCTCTCTGGTGTCCTTCAATTTGGTGACTGGCCCTTCATTGTCAGAGTGCTGCAGCTTATTCAGTATCCATGCCCAATCTGCGGGACCAACCTGTCTTTGCAAATAGGGTGTAATTGAGATTTCAGAAATTCCGTTATTTCAGACTGTTAGGCTGACCAGGAAGGGGGCCAGGCAGCTGCAGAGAATGAAAATCAGGGGAATAGAATCGTGAGGAAAGTTAATAAAAGGCTTTCAAGAATGTCATACCAACAGACGCTTAAAATGATTAAAGGCATATGATTGGGTCTGATTCAGTTTCCTAAGACAATGAAGTCAGCCACGAATTTGCAGCCCTGTCTCGGTGTCCTTAGGTGACAGGTTCCAGGGCCCGCATGGATACTGACATCCTCAAATCCTCAGATTCCTTATATAAAATGGCACAGCGTTTGCATAGAACCTACACACACCCTCTGTATTCTCTGAATCATCTCTAGATTACTTATAGTATCTAATACACTATAAAGCATTTGCAATCTGTTGTTATACTGTATTACTTAGGACTAATGGCAAGAAAAAAGTCTAGGCATGCTCAATACAGTCGCGATTTTGTTTTTCAAAATTTTTCTTCGTCTTTGGTACTGGGGATTGAACCCAGTGGCATTCCACCTCTGAGCTATACCCCCAGCCCTTTTTAAAAATTATTATTTTGAAACAGGATCTTGCTAAGTTGCTGAGGGTCTTACTAAGTTGCTGAGGCTGGCCTCTAACCTGCGATCCTCCTATCTCAGCCTCCCAAGTACTGGGACTAGAGAGGTGTGCCATTGCGCCCGGCTTTTTGGGTGTTTTTGATCTGTGGTTGGTTGAAGCTATGCAAGCAGAAGCCTGGGATCGTGAGGGCCGAGCACGTTTCCTCCTTCCCTCTGAAGACATGACAGCCAATCCAAGATATCTTGAAAGAAAGACAGAAGCATCCCTCTTCAGCCCTCAGAAATCTCTAATTTTACAGCAGCTATGGTAACTTGGGGGCAAATATTTGACGAAGACTAGGAAGACATTTTCTTCCTTCTAAAGATGCAACCGATGCAGACCCAGGGCTGTCTTCGTTGGGAAGGCTCTGGCCAACTCCGGGATCAAAATCGCCCCCACTTTTCCTGCATCAATGCATTTTGGAAAAGCGACTAAAACTTTTTGTACATCAGTTTTCCCAAGTGCAAAATCAGAAAAAAACAAAAAACCATTTAAAGCCATTTTATAGAACTATTTCGAGGAAAACACAGCCCTGGGTCAGGCTGGAGAAATGTTTTAGTCTTTGGTAATTGGCCCATAATGGGGTAAGATGGCCAGGCCCCAGGGGAGCCTGGATTGTGCAAAGGGACAGCCTCTGGGACAGCTCACCTATAGATCACAGATTAGAATCTGTTATCAGGGTATTGGCAAATGTCACATCTGGGGCCCTTAGCAGGTGAAAGCTAAGAAGGGTGTGTCTTCACCCCGGGCCTGAACTTTCAATAGGGTGGAGCTGAATGGGAAGCCGAGTGCTCCGGGCCTCTTTCTTAGCCTACAGCAGAAAGTATTTTTATTCTATTACGTACCTATTTTCTTCCCTCCCTTGGTAATGAATCAGAACATTTTATAGCTGGGAGTTTTAGGGACGTCCTAGTCCTTTCTGGCTTTTATAGATGGAGCAGGTCCTGGGGCTGATCAATACTTGAGTTTTATGACTCAGACTCTGTCCAAAGGACTTACCTGACCACAGCTAGGTGCTGCTGCATGATGACAAGGGAGCTCTAGTTGTGTGAATGTCATAGCTAGTACTTACACACACCTAGAGGTATCGCCTACGTCTGAGCTACACCCTCGGCCCTATTTTTCATTTTATTTATTTATTATTTGTTTATTTTTGTGGTACTGGGGATGAAACCCAGGAGCATTCTACCTTTGAGCTACACCCCCAGTCCTATTTTATTTTTATTTGGAAACAGGGTCTCGCTAGGTTGATGAGAGTCTCACTACTTGCTGAGTCTGTCCTCGAATCTGCGATCCTTCTGTCTCAGCCTCCCAAGTACTGGGCTTACAGGTGTGCACCACCATACCTGGGTGGTGTCACTTATTTTTAAAACTAAGACACAAACACACACATGAGCCGTGGCGGACACAGGGTCACACTCTTCCGTTTCGCCATCTTTCACCTTCTCTTCTTGTCCCATGGGAAGGTCTTCAGAGGCAGCGATGGGCAGGGAACAGCCATCGCCTCCCACGACCCTGTCCTCTTCTGGAATCCCTGCTGAGGGACCTGCCTGTCTGACAGTTAACTTTTTAAGAAAATATATAAGTAGAAGTATACTCTAGAATAATGGTAAAAACTGGACATGGTGGCACTCGCCAGTAATCCCAGTGCTTGGGAGGCTGAGATAGGAGGATTGCAGACCTTCTGAGTTGAGACCAGCCTCAGCAACTTAGCGAAAAATAGAACCCCTGGGCTCAATTTCCAGTATGATGAATGAATGAATGAATGAATGAATGAATGAATGAAAAGATAAAAGTCTAGTATAGTAAACACATAAACCAGTAATAGTCATTTATTATCTTTTTCAAGTATGATATACCATACATGATTGTATGCACTGGACTAGAATACGACTGGATGCTGGCGATTTCTCAGCTCCACTATAATCCCCTGGGATCATTGTCGCTGGCTGGAGCGATTATGCAGTGCCGGCCTGTGGGGTCCTGGAATCTCTCTCATGGCTCCCATCTACTCTTTCCACTGCAGTCCCCAAAGGTTGTGACAGCCTCCT
This sequence comes from Glis glis, assembly GCA_004027185.1. Taxonomy (NCBI): domain Eukaryota; kingdom Metazoa; phylum Chordata; class Mammalia; order Rodentia; family Gliridae; genus Glis; species Glis glis. Next base: position 19,915 of record PVJS01025428.1, read on the forward strand.
TCCCTGGCTTTTGTTGAACTGAGCAGGTGTTTTGTGGTACTATGGATTGATCCCAGGGACATTCTACCTCTGAGTCACACCCCCCAGCACTTCTTAGCTTTTTTTTTTAAACAGGGTCTCACTAAGTTGCTTAGGGCCTTGCTAAGTTGCTGAGACTGACCTCAAACCTGGGATCCTCCTGTCTCAGCCCCCCAAGTACTGGGACAACAGGCGTGCGCCACCACACCTGGCTGAACTGAGTGGCGCTGCAGGCTCTCTGCGGGGCCCAGTTCGGCCCTACAGGCCCAGTGCCAGAGGGCTGAGCGCAGGACCCCGCGTCTCCAGACGAAGGTGGAGAGGGCAGGAGGTCAGTCCATTTCACAGATGCCCGCCGCACTCGGCACTTTTGCGCTTGGGCCCACTGCAGTCTGCACGGGGATCCGATGAGGGGGCACCTCAGCCGGGGAGAAGGCGGATTAGAAGGGATCAGCGTCCCCAGAGGGTGGCAGATCCAGGCTTCAAGCCCGATCCCGAGGCCCCTGCTCTGCGTTCCCCGAGGCTGCAGGGAAGGAATCGGCTTCCTGGCAGTGGATCCAGGCGAGGGCTGCCTCCGGGGAAAGTCCTGCGATTCCTGAAACCACAGGGTGAGTCTTGCCTGAAGGGACGAGGCAAGAAGCCAGTTCCCAGACCTGGGGCCCGGGCGGAGCTAACTGGATGCAGAGCCCAGAGCCCTGGGCCACAGTCCCAGGCCTGTGCCAGGGGCCACTGTGACCCGCCATCCTGGGGTTCCTTTCTGCAAGACCGAGCCGGCTCAGGTACTAGATGACCAGGGCGGCCTCTACCCTGGATCTAGAGGCTCCCCACTTCAAGCAGGATGTTTTATGCGGAGTCAACTCCGTTTAGCAAGAACTGCTGGACCCTGGAATGCCCAGTGAGCGCGTCTACATCACAGTACAGGCTGAGTACTCTGGAGGCTGAGGCAGGAGGATCGCAGGTTCGAGGCCAGCCTCAGCAACTTAGCAAGATCCTCAGCAACTTAGTGAGACCCTGTTTCAAAATTAAAAATAAAAAGGGCTGGGGGTATAGCTCAGAGGTAAAATGCCTCTGGGTTCAATCCCCAGTACCACACACACACACACACACACACACACACACACACACACAAAGTATCAGTACAGGTTAAGTATCCTTTATCCAAAAGGATGGAGCCAGAAGTCAGGTGTGGTGGCACACGCCTGTAATCCCAGGACTTGGGAGGCTGAGACAAGAGTATCTCAGGTTTGAAGCCAGTCTCAGCAACTTACTGAGACCCTGTTTCAAAATTTAAAAGTAGGTCTGGAGGTGTAGCTCAGAGGAAGACCCCCCTGGGTTCCATCCCCAGCACCACCAAAAAGAAAAAGAACAAAGTACTTCTGAGTTCAGATGTTTTCAGATTCCGGCAGGTTTGTAGATACATAATGACATAACTCGGGAGGGGATCCATTTCAAAGTAGGAAATTCATTTATGTTTCAAATCCACCTATCCACACAGCCCAAAGGTAATTTTATACAATATTTTTAATATATATGTATATTTTGGGGTACTGGGGATTGAACCCAAACACATTCTATCTCCAAGTTACATCCCCAGCCCTATTTATTTTTTTGTTTTGAAACAGGGTCTTGCTAGGTTGCTGAGAGTCTCGCTATATTGCTGAGGCTGGCCTCCAACCTGCAATCCTCTTTTCTCAGCCTCCCAAGTACTGGGATGACAGGCGTGCACCACCATGCCTGGCTATGTTTAAGAATTTTGTACATTTTTGTGTGTGTGTGTGGTGCTGGGGGCTGAACCCAAGGGCATTCTACCTCCAAGTTATACACCCAGCCCTAATTTTATTCTTTACTTGGAGACAGGGTCTCACTAAGTTGCTGAGGGCCTCACTAAGTGGCTGAGGCTGGCTGTGAACCCGGATCCTCCTGTCCCAGCCTCCCAAGTACTGGGATGACACGCGTGCGCCACCACGCCCGGTCTTTAATTTTGTACATTTTGACTTTGACCCATGGTAGGAGGTCAGGTGTGGAATTTTCCACTTGTGGCACCCCGTCCGTGCACAAATAGTTTCGGATTTTGGATCCTTTTAGACTTTGGGTGTTTGGCATCAGAACGCTTAGCCAGGGTACAGAGGAACAAGGAGGGAAGTCAGACGGCCTGGGGCTAATCCTTCCTCCCTCACACACTAGCTGAGTCGACTTCAGCCTCAGTTTCCTCGTTAGTAAAACTTGGTCCCTAAGAGAGCCCACGTGTTAGGGGTGGTTTGAAGATTCAATGACATCATCCAGTCAAAAGTCCTTGGAGCGGAGTCTGTCACCTTGTAGGTGCCTGTCAATGAAAGGCTGCCTTTGATCTGCACATCTGTCACTGGGCAGAGCTCCCCTGCAGGGACCTCGGGAGGACCTCGTGCAGGCCGGGGACAGTCTGTCTTCTGAGTCAGGCTGTTCCATTTTGAAACTGCTCTGACTAAGAACATTCTTCCTCGCATTTCGCCAAAATCCACCTCCCTCCAACTCCCACTCATCGGGCCTGGCTCTGCCAGAGGCAAATGTCAAAAAAATAATCTCAGCAGAGAAGACAGAGAGGGTAAACCATGACAGAATCGGGTGGAGGAAGGCCAGCCATCCCGCGGCCCAGCAGTCGGACCTCAGAGCCCGAGGCGTCCATCAGCAGCGCTTCCGACACCGGCGACAGCCCGGGGTGTGCTGCTGGCGGGTCATGAGACCGGGGGAAAGTCACTGTGCTGAGCAAAGGTGGCATTCACACGGGCTCTGGAGCCATGACCTCACCTCGCTGACTACGTGCTGTCCAGCCTGTAATCACGAGCACCGGGAGGCAGCGAGCGTCGGGCTCCTGTTTACAGAGCCGTCCCTCCGGCGTCAGGTGTAAAGTCACGACCCGGGAGGCCTTTCCTGCCTTCCCGGCAGCCCTGCCTGAAGCCGGCTCGAGTGCCGGGCGCGGGAGGAATGCGCACGGCTTTTTTTAGATAGATTTGATAGTGGAGCTCTCTGATGACTCTTGTTAAAAACAACTTGAAGTCCGGCGTGGTGATGAATGCTTGTAATCCTAGTACTTGGGAGGTTGAGATAGGAGGCTTGCAGCTCTGAGGCCAGCCTTGGCAACTTAATGAGACCCTGTTTTAAAATAAAGAATAGCCTGGCGTGGTGGTGCATGCTTGTCATCCCAGTACTTGGGAGGCTGAGACAGGAGGATCGCAGGTTCGCGGCCAGCCTCAGCTACTTAGGCGAGGCCCTCCACAACTTAGTGAGACCCTGTTTCCAAATAAAGAATAAAAAATAGGGCTGGGGGTGTACCTCAGAGGTAGAATGCCCCTGGGTTCAATCCCCAGTACCACAAAAAAAAAAAAGGAGAAGGGATCATTAAATTTAATAAAAAAAATAAGGCTGAGCATGGTAGTGCATGCCCGTAATCCTAGTACTTGGGAGGCTGAGACAAGAGGATCACAGGTTTGTGGCCAGCCTCAGCTACTTAGTGAGGCCCTCTGCAACTTAGTGAGACCCTGTTTCAATATAAAGAATAAAAATAGGGCTGAGGGTGTAGCTCGGAGGTAGACTGCCCCTGGGTTCAATCCCCAGTACCGGAAAAAATAAAAATGTAAATAAATAAATAAAATAATAAAATAAAATAAAGAATAAAATAGGGCTGGGGTGTAGCTCAGAGCTAGAATGCCTCTGGGTTCAATCCCCAATACCACACACACAAACAACCACAAACCAACAACTCAAATATTCGTAGTTTGAATCAATTAAAACTTGGTAGTCTGTGTTAGATGGGCTTGGCCGGGCAGGTGTGAATTTGGTCTCTTGTCATGAACGTTTCTAAATCAAAGGTAATCAGCAAGCCAGACATGGTGGTGCACGCCTGTAATCCCAGTACTGGGGAGGCTGAGACAGGAGGATCACAGGTTCGAGGCCAGCCTCAGCAACTTAGCGAGACCCTGCTTCAATAAACAAAAGAATCAAAAGGAATGGGGCAGGGTAGCTCGGAGGTAGAATGGCCCTGGGTTCAATTCCCAGCAACACACACACACACACACACACACACACACTCACACTCACAAAGGTAATTTGGCTTTGACCTCAGGGCAAGGTTGGCAGCAAAGTCAGTCCTACTGGGTGCTCTGTCCATCCGACTGCTCACCGAGAGGCTGAGCAGAGGATGGGCCTGTCTTTGGTGCACTGCTGCACTTCCCCGGCCTCTGGCTCTGAGTGTCCCTGTAACTGCGGGTCCTGGGGAGCTGGGTGCTCCGGTGAGCCCTCCAAGGACTTGGCCCCAGAGACTCCCCTAGAGGCCCCTCCTGTCTGTGGCTCCCATCCTCCCCAAAGGGGTGCTGTGTGCAGCGGGGCCCTCACCCCAGTCCCCTGCCGTCCCTGGGCACACAGAAGCACTCTGCCAAAGTTGCCCTCTGCCACCTGGATGAGACCCCCTCGGACCTCACCAAGGGACAGTCCAATCACAGGGCCCCCCCTTACTGGAGGGGTGCTGTCAAGAGCCCAGGGGTGCCTGAAACCGTGGATGGTACCAAACCCCTGTATACTATGTTTTTTCCCAACACACAGACAGAAAATTTAATGCCTTCCCATCTTTTTTTTTTTTTTTCTTGGTACTGGGGATTGAATCCAGGGGCATTCTACCTCTGAGCTACACCCCCAGCCCTCTGTAATTTTTATTTTATTTTATTAGTTTTGGTACTGGGAATTGAACTCGGGGGCATTCTACCTCCAAGCTACACCCCTCAGCCCTTTTAGGGTTTTTTTTTTTTTTGCGGTAATGGGGGTTGAACCCAGGGGCGTTCTACCTCCGAGCTACACCCCCGGCCCTATTTTTTATCCTTTATTTTGAAACCGGGTTACACGAAGTTGTGGAAGCCTCACTAAGTAGCTGAGGCTGGCCGTGAACCTGGATCTTCCAGTCTCCGCCTCCCAAGTACTGGGATTACAAACGTGCACCACCACGCCTGGCTTTAGTTTTTATTTTGAAACAGAGTCTTCCTAAGTTGCTGAGGCTGGCCTCAAACCTGCATTCCTCCTGTCTCAGCCTCCCAAGCACTGGGATTCCAGGCCTGCGCCACCACGTCCGGCTGACTTTTCATCTTAACTAAGCACATATGTCACGCCTTGGCTGTAACTGTTGCAGTCTGAGGTTTGACAGCAAAACTAGCAGCAATTTCTTTTCCCTTCTTCACACCATCATGGATAGATGATTCGTTCTTACTTGGCGACTTCAGCATGTGATTTTTTCCCCCTTATTAAGTGGAGAACTTTCACTTTTTCACTTACAGGAAACAGTGTATGGTACATCAGACTGCCGGTGTAGCTGCTGTTGCACATCAGGGCCATTCCTAGGTAAAATCAAGGCCACTTGAATGCACGCGCTGAGCTACTGCGCAGAGCTAATGGCCCAGAGGGCTACGGAGAGACTGAGCGCGGGCCAGACGAACAGTGTGACTATGGGGGACAAAGGACCAGCCGTGACCCGGGCGGGATGGAGCGGCGTGCAATGTACAATGTACGACTCATTTATTTCTGGATTTTTGTGTGTGTGTGTGGTACCGGGGATTGAACCCAGGTGCATTCTACCTCCGAGCTACACCCCCGGCCCTATTTTTTATCGTTTATTTTGAAACCGGGTCTCACAAAGTTGTGGAGGGCCTCACTAAGTAGCTGAGGCTGGCCGTGAAACCGGATCCTCCGGTCTCAGCCTCCCAAGTACTGGGATTACAAGCATGCGCCACCACGCCCAGCTATTTCTGGAATTTTTTTTGTTTAATATCTTTAGAACAAAGCTGATCGCAGGTAACCGGAAGCTCAGAAAGAGCAATCGAATAAGGGAATTACACTGTAAACACCCTGCGGGGGTGGGGGTGGGGGGCTGCAATAGAAAAGCTTGGTGGCGCACACCTGTAATCCCAGTACTTGGGAGGCTGAGACAGGAGGATGGCAGGCTCGAGGCCAGCCTCGGCAACTTAATGAGATCCTCAGCAACTTAGCAAGACCCTGTTTCAAAGTAAAAATAATAATAATGATCAAAAAAAAGGCTGGGGATGTGGCTAGGAGGTACAATGCCCCTGGGTTCAATTTCCATTGTGCCCCCACAAATAAAATTAACTAGCATCGGTCCTTTGTCCCTTGAAATGAGGCATCAAGGTGGCCTTGTCCTCCGAGACCACTGCATGAATTTGGGGACCCTACCTCCAGGCCATCCTCCCCGGCCTCTGGGCGTGGGGGCCTTGACTTACCCTCCTCCTGTAGGTGGACCGTCCAAAGGTTCCGGCCTTGACCTCCCTCCCTGGGTCATAACTGCTCCTAGTGTACCAAGGGCCTGACTCCCCCTGAAGCAACAAGGGGTACTGACTCACCGGGTGGGGGGCTCCAGGGCACCCAGACCCTCTCCCCACCCCAGGGCGCGGTCTCCACCACCTGGCCACAGCGAGGACCTCCGACAAGTCCCGGCTGTACGTCACCAAGCCCCTGCCGGGCATCCTGCCCCAATCACAGGTTTGAGGACAGCCTTAGCAAGTAGTGAGACTCTCAGCAAACTATCGAGACTGTTTCAACTGTTTCAAAATAAAAATAAAAATAGGGCTGGGGGGATAGCTCGGAGGTAGAATGCCCGAGTTCAATTCCCAGTAACACACACACACACACACACACACACACACACACACACACAGATCTTGCCTTCACAGACTCAAGCCACCCACACTGGTCAATCTTCTTATTCTCCTCTAATTTTCTTCCTTGTGAAATACCCCGGCTCCTACCATAGGAGGTCTTTTATTTGTCATCTTAATTCCTCTGTCCAACTTCCTCTCAGAAAGCCAGGCCAGCTGACCCTGTCGTGGGCTCTGAGCCCCATCCCTCCGTCTCCACGGATCCAGCTGCTGCGTCCTCTTTTGCTTCCGCTCTCAGGCGAGGACGACTGTCCCTTCCTCCCCAAAGCTCTGCCGTCGTCCACTTTCCCAGGCCCTTTGTTCGACCTCAGTTTACCCCTCGCTGCCTGTGTGGCCTGAGTCTCTCCCGGCCTCCATTCGTCAAATGCAAAGTGGGGAGAATCAGACTGTCGTGCCCACTTGGAGCGGAGACAGAAGTGACACCATACAGAGGAAGCGCTCGTTCCTGGAAGCCGTGACGTGATGACGAAGGGAGGTGGTGATGACGCAATGGTGATGGTCACGGTCGTCATAGTCACCATTCTCGGGCTATAATCCAAGGCAACTGTCCACGCAACTTGGAGGAAGGGAGACTTCCTTACTCGCGGGTTTTCAGGCCAGGTTCGCAGAGCTCAGAGCACGGCAGGGGAGTGGAGAGAGGGAGAGCGCCAGGCTCCACTCCCACATCACGGAGCCAGAAGCAGAGAGAGAGAGCGGGGGAGGAGCCATAGAGTTCCCAGGGCCACGCCCCTCCCCAGGACCCCTCCCGAGCAACCAAGCCTGCTCCCTGCTTTGCTATTTTGTTTCCATGAGGGCTAGGGGACGATTTGAACCCAAGCCATTACAATGGTGATGGTGATGATGGTGGTGATGGTGATGGTGGTGATGGTGGTGATGGTGATGGTGGTGATGGTGGTGATGGTGATGGTGGTGATGGTGGTGATGGTGATGGTGGTGATGGTGGTGATGGTGATGGTGGTGATGGTGGTGGTGATGGAAATAATGATGATGGTAATAGTGATAGTGATGGTGGTGATGATGGTGATGATGGTGATGGTAATGGAAATGGTGATGCTTATGGTAGTGATGGTGGTGGTGATGGTGATGGTAATGGTGGTTATGGTGGTGGTGATGATGGTGATGATGGTGGTGGTGGTGGTGGTGGTGGTGGTGATGGTGGTGGTGGTGGTGGTGGTGGTGGTGGTGATGGTGGTGGTGGTGGTGGTGATGGTGGTGGTGGTGGTGGTGGTGGTGGTGGTGGTGGTGGTGGTGGTGGTGGTGGTGGTGGTGGTGGTGGTGGTGGTGGTGGTGGTGGTGGTGATGGTGGTGGTGATGGTGATGGTGGTGGTGGTGGAAATCATGGTGGTAGTAATGGTG